>APFE031316779.1:27720-65909 GCA_000404065.3 Pinus taeda | reverse complement strand
TTTTAATGTATTTTTATTATATCTAATTTCTTTTTTCATTAAAAAATACCATTTACTAAGTCATTATGATTTCACCAAAATCACCAGATTTCAATGAAGAAAACCCAAAAGATGATCATTACTGCTTCACTTCAACCATCAGTACAAACGAAGGATATCACACTATACTTCCTTGGGTTCTGTAGGTGCCCCATCATGCACTTTAAAAAGCATCTAAAATCGGAGCACATGCAAACAACCGGCACAGCTTGAGTAACATGATCTTGATTCAATACAGTTGCCGCTCACTTTGTTATTATTTTTATTTTGTTGTTTTCCCACCACTTTCTATCTAATATTGGACACCCGTGATAGCTTGACACGGAAGGAACTCTCTGAATAGATTTCTTGCTAGCTTTGAACTTTAAAGAAACCCTATGTTTTCTACCTGTGGTTTGCCTTTTACGAAATCATAAAATGCAATACAAACATTATGTTACTTGACCTTCAAGAATATGGTAATTACACACTTCGGTAGTGTACTTACTGATGCATCCAAGTTCAAGCTCTTTTTCACGTTAAAATTGGTAGCTGATTCACCTTTTCCTCTTTAATGAATTTGAGATAAATGGGAAGATCTACCCATAGTGATTTAATTATTTTGATGGACAAAGTAATCACAACAATCTCATGGCACATGAAGTAACTATGGTAAGAGATGTAATATTTAATCACATTGAGTTCCAATATTTTTAGAGGTTGTAGATGAGTACACTGTGGCTTACTTCATAGTCATTTTTAATTAAAAATTTGTTACTCACTGCTTACCTCAGTTTAAAATTACTAATTGAATTTTAGGAAAGAAACAATACTATCACTATGTAACAACAAGAATTCCAAAATGTGTTCCCTTGTTGCTATTATTTATTTCCTTAAACTCCCTGTTTTATAATCAATAGATTTGGTCATTCAAGATTTTGGAATATTTTGAAATCTAAACCTAAACTAATATTTTGAAATCTAGATTTAAATAAGAATAGATATAAGTCACTCAATAAATAGACATAAGTCACTCAATAAATTTTGTGGAAAATCTATAATTAAAATATAAATTAGTCAATAGATTTTTTCTATTAGATTTTCGAAATATTTTGAACTCCAAATCTAAATAAAAACTGATATAAGTCATTGAATAGATTTGGTTTTTAGATTTTGGGAATATTTCAAAATCTGAACCCAAATAAGTATGATTAATAATATTAAAAAAGATAAGCATTACCCAATTCTATGTTTAGATAGGGAACTTCCAACTAAAATACAAATCACTCAATAAAATTTGTATCCCTCACTTTATGAATATTTAGAAATCTAGATCACAAATTATATTGTACAGGAAGACAACTGAAGAACACAATGTGTTTATATGATATTTCTATTTGTATATATAAAAATGATTAATGTAATTATTAGACATTTTATACTTTTTTAGATTATATTTTGTTCTAAATTTTGTGGAATTTTTTTGGAATCAAAATTTAAAGTTATTGAAATCTAAATTTCATTGTGTATTAAAAAAACAATTTTGTTAAGCACACACATGGAAAAGACAAATAGGAATGATAAAACATGACAGTACATTTATTATTAACTAATGATATACATGGTGTGACCATTGGATTCATATTCCTAAAGGTCTCTTGGACTCCTGTTCAGCTTCCACACTAACTCTTAGAGGATTAGATGTCCAACAAATTTAAACAATAAAAATCCACATTTTTATGAGCAATTTTCATTTCCAATTTTCAATCAGCATAAAAATCTAATAATTAAATTACTGGATAAAAAAATATATACAACAATGCTAAGCTCATATGTTTATAAAATTTTACTATATTTTAAAATATAAAATAATATAACATGACGTGAAATTTCTTTTTGCATTGAAAAATACCATTTACTAAGACATTTTAATTTCACCAAAATCACCGGATTTCAAATAACAAGATTTCAATGAGAAAAACCCAAAAGTTTGCTCATTAATGCTTCAATTCAATTATCAGTACAAACAAATGATATCACACTACACTTGTCTGGGTTCTCTAGGTGTCCCATTATTCACTTCAAAATATCATCTATATCCCATCATTCACTTCAAAAAATCATCTATACTCGGAGCACATTCAAACAACCCGCACAGCCTGAGTAACACGATCTTGATTCAATACAGTTGCCGCTCACTTTGTTATTATTTTGTTGTTTGTCGACCACTTCTTAATATTGGACACTTGTCATATCTGGACTCGGAAGGAACCCTCTGAAAAGATTCCTTGCTAGCATTGAACTTTAAAGAGACTCTATGTTTTCGAGCTGTGGTTTGCCTTTTACGAAATCATAAAATGCAAGGCAGACATCATGTTCCTTGACCTTCAAGAATATGGTAATACACACTTCAATAGTGTATTTACTGATGCATCCAAGTTCAAGCTCTTTTCCACGTTCAAATTGGTAGTTGATTCGTCTTCTCCTCTTCTTTAGTTTAAGATAAATGGGAAGATCTACCTATAGTGATTTAGTTACTTCATGAACAAAGCAATCATAACAGTTTCATGGCACACGAAGTAACCATCGTAAGAGATGCAAATTGAATCACATTAAGGTACGACACTTCCACAGACTATACATGAGTATATAATGACTTATTTCATAGTAATTTTCAAGGAAAAATTTGTTGCGCACTGCTTACCTCAGTTTAAAACCATTAGTTCTTGACTAGGAAAACCGCAATACTGTTATTATTCCACAACAAAAATTCCGAAATGTGTTTAGTGTTGCTATTATTTATTCTTTTAAACTTCTTGTTTTTTACTTAATAGATTTTGTCATTCAGATTTCTGGAATATTTTGAAATCTAGATCTAAATAAGAATAGATATAAGTCACTCAATGAATAGATATAAGTTACAAATAAGAATAGATATAAACTACATAATGAATATACATGAGGTATTCAATGGATACAAGTCATCCAATAAATTTTGTAGAAAATTTATAATTAAAATATAAATTAGTCAGTAGATTTTTTCTATTAGATTTTTGGAATATTTAGAACTTTGAATCTAAATAAAAATGGATACAAGTCATTCAATAGATTTGGTCTTTAGATTTTTGAAAATAATTTCGAAATTTGAACCAAATATACTGGAAAATAACAAATAATATTAAAAAAATAAAACATTACTGAATTATATGTTTAGGTAGAAAACTTCCAACTAAAATACAAGTCACTAAATAAAATTTCTATATCTGATTTTCTGAATATTTGGAAATCTAGATCACAAATTATATTTTACCCGAAAATCATTAAGAAACACAAGATGTTTATATGATATTTCTATTTCTATATATAAAAATGAGTATGTAATTATGAGATATTTTAATTTCTTTTAGATTATATTTTGTTCTAAATTTTGTGCCGAGTTTTTGGAATTATAATTTAAAGTTATGTAAAGCCAAATATTATTATGGATTAAAAAATAATTTAACCAATAAAAATCCACATTCTTGTCCATAAAATATTGCCAAATTTTAATCAAAATGTAATGGTTAGGCTATTTTATATAAAAATATGATATAAACAAAGTGAAATATATTTATAAAATTCTACTATAATTAAAATATAAAACACATGATGCCAAATTTCTTTTTCATTAAAAAAGAAATACCATTTAAAGCCATTGTGATTTCACCAAAAATCCCCAGATTTCAATGAAAAAATAAAAAAAGTTGCCTCATTACTGTTTCGCTTCAATTATCAGTACTTGACACGATCGTTTAAAGGCATTGTGATTTCACCAAAATCCCGAGATTTCCATTGAAAAAAACCAAAAAGTTGCCTCATCACTGCTTCACTTCAATTATCAGTACTTGACACGATCGTTTTGGGTAGTCTTTGATCTGCTGGATATGGGAATTCAAAAATTGTAAACCTACTGAATTTATAAAACATGCCAATTTTTCTGGCAAGGCGGTTTTGCTCGTATGATTATCCTTTGCTATTATTGTATATGGAAGAACCATGCTATGATTATACGAACATGTTGCAGAAAGACGTCGTCGATGTCATCAACTCAGTCATTTGGCGTACATGCTAGCCATTGATAGAGGTGGCTGCCACGTCAACTACAAATGCGAAAATACTGACTCCGCTCTCGCCGACCTTACAGGTTGGCAAATCCTATTTCCACCTTCATAGCAAAGTTAATGCTATGGAGGTACCTCTGTCAGAGGCCTGCGACAGCATGGAAAGTCACCTTTCCGGCCGCCCAGCGAATTCCTCCCGGCTGCCCAGCGAATTCCTCCCGGCGACCCTGCCCGCCGCCACCTTACAATTCTCGTCAAATCACAATGGATGAATACAATACGGACGACAAACCATCGATATGCCACCGTGTACACGCTCTTTTTGAATTTTAAGTTTGAATTTGCCAGCCCGCTCGAAATTTGAATTTTGAATTTATATTTACCGCTAAAATGTTTTCTTGCAGTTTGAACGCACTCCTTTCCATACCCAGCAGTCACCATGCGCTCTGCTATGCTGCGAAGCTCCTGCTCGGCACCGAGCGACATCATGTGGATTTCGCAAATTCTGGGGTTTTGGGAATAATTGAAGGGTTGAAATGGTGGCACTGTGGAGGCATTGCAGTGTTCCTCGTAGCTCGACATCGGTAGGATCTTGATCGTTGGAGAGACTTTATCCATCATTCGATGGGTTTTGGGAATAATTGCAGGGTTGAAATGGTGGCACTGTTGGGGCATTGCAATGTGCCTCGTAGCTGGCCAATTCCAGGAAGTTTCCGCCAATGAAGAGGTTCACAGTCAAGGCCAACCTGCCGCTACCCACGAAACTCATGCTGTATTTCAAGGTGCACCAGAAAGTTCTCAGGATTTAATTATTAACAAAGATGCCGCAACGCAGACAGATGCCGTAACATCTACTGTTAGCCCTATGAAAGATGAAAACACTGCAGAAGGAAGTGGGTGCTCTATTTTTATCAGCAACCTCGATCCTGACACTATACCTACCGAGGTTGAGGAGGAGTTCAAGAAGTTTGGGGAAATTAGGCCTTCTGGTGTTCAAGTTAGGACTATGAAACATGGCCGGTCGGGTTTCGCGTTTGTTGAATATGAAGAAGAAGCTTCAGTCCGGGCTGCAATTCGTGCATCCTCTATGCCATTCGGTTCACGAAAGGTATTTATCAGTCGGAAACGTCCAACTGCTGGTAGAATGATGGACCAGGAAGACGTGGTGGCTATTCCCATGGCGGTCAAGTATATGGCAGAAGCAATCTTAAGAGCAACAGAGCCAGAGGAATTTAGAATTTTGGTACCATTTTAAACATTCTGCCAGAGGAATTTAGAATTTTGGTACCACTTTAAACATTCTTCCAGAGGAATTTAGATTTTTGGTACCATTCTAAACATTCTGCCAGAGGAATTTAGAATTTTGGTACCATTTTAAACATTCAGCCTGTGTATGTTCTCTCATCTTAGTTATCATAAACGTCTTTTTCTAGGAATTTTGTGGAGAAATAAGAACATGTTTATCAATTTTTGGGAGAAATAAGAACAATGTTTATAAAAACAGGTTTTCTTAATCATAAACATGTTAATTTCCACAATTAATTATATACTTGATAACAATTCGAGACTTTATTTCCACCTTTCGAAACTGAAATTAACGACACACATGATTCGGGTGAACGAGCCGGAAGACAACTCTTTCAACACCACTAAGATTTCCAATTTTCTTTTTATAATGATTTTACGTAGCTTGATTTTATGTGAGTTTTCTTTGTGCTTTTTAAAGGTATAAACTGCATGTGTCATTGAAGTCTCAATTGTATAAGGGTTCATGCAAACTGATTTTGTGTTGTTGCTAATTTTGCAATATTTATAAAAACTCCCAAGCTTGTATTGCTTTAGATATTTTGATGATAAAAATGCATGGACTTTAAATTTTTTTACACATGTAATTATCCAAATTATCAATCCACATTCTTCATGTAATACCTTATTATGTTATGAAAACATTTTTTTTTGATATTGACTATTGTTAGTATGTTGGTTAATGAACTAGGATGAATTAATTACCAAGGAAAAGTTGATGTAGTTCAAAGAATAAATTTAATGTATCGAAGTGGAAATTGTGTGGAAAGAAACACTTGAGCAAAAGATGTTGCCAAATGGGGAAACACAAGAAAGCCTAGGCCCGAGGGGGAGCACATCCCTCAAAGGTGGGACATCCCCTAAAAAATCTACTAGAAAATAAGCTTAAAAACACATTATGGTAAAAAGAAGGGGTTGTTGATTCCTCGCAAGACATCTTAGCTTGACATCTTAGCTCGGGGGATAGAAGTTGGTCCAAAGGTAGGTGGATATACGATTTCTAGACTCAAATTTTGGGTTAGAGATTATGATTATTGATATCAATCTCATGAATTTGAGTTGATTGAGTTTTATCTATTGTTAGTTTGAATTTGTTAAATATTGTATGAAAGGTTATGATGATTGTTGCTTGTCTCAATATGAATATGAGATAATTAAGTTGTTAGAATTAATTGGTTAGTTGTTGTATTAGACATTATGGTGATTGTTGTTATTCGAATTTATTTTTAGCTCGTGCAGTGGGATTTTAATGCCTTATAGTACCCCCTTTTATGTATGACCTTATGTATAACCATAGCCATGCCGCCATTTAATGCCATGGTAATCGAGGTAATCGGCCACAATAAATGTGGTTAGGTTTCGTGCAATGAGATCAACCAAAACGGCAACAACATCATACGGAATTTCGATACGACCATTATATTACATTGAATGCAATAGCATTAAATATAACATTATGATCGTACGTGTCAATTCAATCGGAATTTGGGTTTTGTTTGTATCATATTTGTTAAACTTTTATTTTATTTTATTTATGATAAGTGTTTAAAATGAGTAATATTAAACCTATAAAGGACTTCTTTTAAGAATATTTATCTCAATTGCGTATGCTCATCTGAATCTTTTTTTATATTATAATATTTTTTCAAATATTAGATATAAATTATATAAATTTTATTTAATTATTATTGTTAATAAGAGGATTTGGTGTTCAATCTTAAAGATGTATCATTGTATTGTATAAAGCGGATTTCCCAGAGATTGGAAGATCCGAAATGCGTTCAGTGATAATTTTTGTTTTGGAACGATGCTTTGGATCGTTGTATGAAGATGCTATATCTGCTATCACTTGTAAAGATATTCGGCGATAATCGAAGGACACCAGGCTTTTCTGCACGACCATAGAAAACTCACACAAACCATGCAAAATCGTAATGTTAGCAGAATAAACTTACCTGTCAGGTCTGAGAATGCAGCTTCAGGTCCGAGTACGTAGCTTCAGGTCTGAGAAAGCTTGTTTTCAAAATGCAGAAATGGATACTATTGTTCGCCCTTCAACGGTTATATAAAAGGCGGAATTCATTCATCAGACGGCGGGAAAATTATAATTTAGTGCAGATAGATATGAGCCAATCCGATCGTAAATGGAAGCCGCAAATCTATTGGGGTAAGCCAGAAATCTCGGTCGTATCTATACATCAGATTAGTTCGCACCATTGCATTCACTGCCGGAGGATGCCCATGGCGATACCATGGGGGCGGGGTATGGTGCTGCATAAGATGGCATAAGATGGGGGTAAGCATTAATGGCCCAATAGCATGGGATCTATTGGTTGCCTTGGATGTAGTTGTTTGTAGGTAAGAAATATTTATTGCATCATTAATTCCAGGTTCGATCTGCTCGGAAAAATGGAACCATCGAAAAACATGGTGTTCGTCACATCTCAGATGCGCCTCCATGCCATGCATGCATGTTGGTGAATCACAACCCATGTAGAGCCGATGTCAGAACCTGTATCCCAACACTGTCCTTAGAGTCTCTTAAAGGGGTATTAATGGATAATAGTCAGGGAAATATTGCTGGCCCAAAAGTAGGGCGAATGCTATTTCATGGACTATAGCATCATTAATGCTATAGTCCACGTATCCCGGAGAGCCCATCGCATGCATGGATGCATGGATGCACATCGATTCACTCACCTGCGGCAATGCCCGTTCCTGCCCGCCTCCGGCGCCGGCCCGCCTTCGGTTTGACATAATGGCAAGTGCACCAACCTATCCATTAATGCACTTAAACTCTGCCGCAGCTCCACTGTTTACCAACTCAACCCACGCATTAAACTTTGCCATCGCCTCCGCCATTTACCAACTCAATCCACGCATTAACAGTGTCCATAAACTCCATTCGCTATCCAGATTTCAGTCCCTGCAACCAGCGAAGAACACGGCAGAGCAACCCCTGCAACCAACGAAGAAGAACACGGCAGCAGAGCAGATTGGTGATCACGGGTAACGCTAGTATGTTTGGTTTCATTCTTTTTAAGTCTATTTATTAAGATGAAAGAAGAAAGCTTTATGTTGCCGTCTTGCAAACGAAAGACTGCATCTCATCAATAAAATCGTTGTTGATTTCTTGATTATTACTCTCCCACGCTCTGAAAATAATTCTTTGAGATCATGATTATCGATTTTATATCTCAGATTTTAGATGTATATCTTCAATGTGCCACTCCACCTCTGCTGATCTCTGCCCATTTACTACTCCACGATCAAAACGTAGTAATAATATATACTGCATGTAAACATATTGATAAATCCAATGTTATTTGTCATGGGACAGATGCAATCGGTAGGCCCATCAGATTCAATTATGCACCACATTTAAGTTGGAATATGCGATCTAGTGTCCAACATTTCGTTAAAAGAGGTTTTAATGTTACAATGATATGGGACAAGTTCATCTCTGATGTGAAGGATGGATCTGGTGAGTTATACACAGGAATATCTCGAGATACATTCATGAAAAGAAAAGATATAAGTAACATTTACAATGATATCATAAGGCTAGAGTATGCTAAAGATCAAAGTGATCCAAAAAGTGTAGAGTGCTGGTATAAGGAAAACCCAAAGAGTTTTTTCTTCTACCAAAAACAAGATCTTGTTGAAAATATCCCTTTCATCATAGGACAAATTTGAGAGGGTCTAATTTTTTCATATTAAAGGAGATCTTAATTTTGGGGAAGATTCCATGGCAAACCAACGAGTGCATCTTGAGTAAGGCCAATTAAGAATAAATGGGAAGGCCATCACCTTTCAACCAATCCCATGACAGAAAACTGCACACAAAATAATTATAAGGCATCCATTATAGGATAGCTCCAAGAGTTAAGGAAAGAGCAGTTATTTAGAATTGATTGATTAATCATCGAGTAGACAAATTATGTACCAAACATCCTCATGTAGTGGAGGATAATGACAAACGTTGGGGATTCGATTAGTGATGGCTCACGAAACTTGTTCATCATGCAACCACAGACAATAAACAAGTGGAGGCAGACATCAACAAAACACAAGGGATTTAAATGGAACACGGTGAGCGCCAAGCTAAAGGAAAATAATCCATGCATGCTTCCTACTTGGAGATCTCAAGCTGTTATGGAAAACGTCTTTGGTACGGTTTCCGTGGATCCTCGTGCTTCTCTCCACCCGGGGAAGGCCTGTAGCAATAAAGGAGAATTCAGAGTGTTGAGACAAGTGGATGGGTGTAATGGAAAGTATAAAGAGAGGGCCAAAAAGTTGAGATATTCAAAACTGGGTGGCCTTGGGATTTCTCTCTACAAAACAGAGGCAAACCGTTCTTGGGTTTTGTCAATCAAGACAATTTTTCTTTTTCTTTTTTTTGTATGTAAAATAGTCCTCCACCAAGTCGACCTCAACTAGGACAAGTCGGCCTAATTGAGGGGAAGAATATACTATATAAAGGTAACCACTCAACCTCATTTGGATCACATCCACAAGAATTTCGATCTATAGTTGCTAGAGGAAGAAAAGGTTGTGAAATTCAAGGAAGAGGAAAGAAACCCTAGAGAAGGAGAAGGAATTCTTTGTCAAGCATAAGAAATCAAAATTTCCTCTCTTTATCTCACATGTACGAAGTTGTTGAGTTGCTGGAAGGGTTGAAATTGTAGCACTGTAGCTAAGCTGAAATTCTGGAGTTTTTAGAGGCTGAAATTCTTTGTTGTTCTTGGGTTGTAATTGTTGGACAAGGAGAGACTACGAAAGGTATACTTGGTGGATGAGGAAGGTCTTTTTTCAGTTCTAAGGTCTTGGTCTATCTCAATTTGATTAGTGGAAGAGTTTGACTAGTTCCCCTAGAGAGGGATTTCAGCCCTCGATGATTGCCTAATCTAGTGTCCTTGATCTTCATGTTTTGATTTGATGATTTTTTGATGAAAATAAGATAAAAGAAGAACATAAAGAAGATAATAGGAATACAATAATAACACAAGTAATTATCAGCATAAGAAAATCTTTCTGCCTTTTTGATTTTATAATAGTCTCCTACTGCTTATCTTGTCACCTTAAAAGAAAGTTGTACTGACTCTGTAATGGATTTGTGTTTTCTTGGAGTGTATCTCGCGGTTATGATGAAACAACTTTGAAAGTATTTGATTTTGAAATGAAATATAATGACTTTATATTCACAAAAAAACTATTTAATATTCTAAAACTATTCTTTGTGTTATTAACAATTTAATTGATGAGGTCAAGGATTTTCAAATCATTTTTCAATTTCAATATATATTTAGTGAGTTCTCACTCATGTTACAAATTATCAAATTTACATAAATTAAATTCCACATAAGTGTTTTTAGGTATACTTGCATTTATTATCCATTTAATTTATATGGTTATGATAATATATACTTAAATTAAAATTTAATCAAGTGAGACATATAAAGATAGGATTTACAGGACAGGACATGAGTCATAGGGTAGGCCAGGTGGGTAAGTCCACGAATCAATTATGTTTTTGAATTAAGAAGGATCACCTGAATGTTTTTCATTTCTTTTTTCAGGTTAGGAATTCCCTAGGCTAGTTCAACCATCTCCATAGCGACCTGCTCCATGGCTTTTGCCAGCAACCTCTTCAAAACCCAGTATATGTGAAGTGCCTGTTTATACAGTGACATCCTCCCTTTGGTATTCCCAGGATCCATCAGCAAGTATTCCCAATCATACATCTCAGGATCTGATTGTTCCTGCATAGCCTCTTCCTCCATTCGCTAGATAATTCTTCGAATATCCTCATCAGTGTTTTTGTTGTACGTGCTCTCAGTAGTTGGACCCCCCGTTTCAATGTTTTCCTGCCCCTTCTTCAACCCTGCGGCGCCGGTTCAATTCTGGCTTGGTTTCCGGCCGGTCTTCCTCGCCCTCTCCCTCTGCGGTTCCCTCCCCATCATCTGTTCCCTTTGTAATCCTCCTTTACTTGGCTTCCCTGACACTTAATGCCGGAAGGGCCACCGAAGTCACCTTCCTCCCTTCGTCCCCTGACTCCCGTCTCTCTGCTCCCCAATTCTTCTTGAAACCTGTCCTTCTGGTTCTTTTCTTTCATCATTACACTCCTCCTTTGTTGTCCATGACCCTCCTGCTCTGAACTATACATCTCCTCTTCCTCTTCCATCATGTCCATTCCTGTCTGCTGCTGCTCCCATGCTTCCCTAGATTCAGCCTTGTCTCCTACCTTACCCATTCCCTTTCTGCGCCTGCTCATCTCCATCCCTTCCCTCTTCATTCTTCCCTCCATAGGTAGGTTGACTGTCTGACTTCTCCTTCCTGCTATACCCCTGGCTATGGTTTTCCCCATGTTGTTTCTTTCTGCTCTCCCACTGCTTGCACTTACTATTGCACTTCCCCCATATCTCCTTCCTTCCGCATAGTGATTACCTTGCCGCCCATCCTCGTTCCTCCTCCCCACATCCTTCTGCCACCTGCAGTTTTGATGATCCTCCACTCCTCCCTGTCCTACCTCTGTGTCTTCATACCCAAGTCCCATCACTAGGGCATACTTACCTCCACTTCTGGCTCGCATAACTCCACCTCTGCTACTCCTTGAAATGATATCCCCTCTGCGGATCTTCCTGATCGCCATCATGATTATCCGTATGCCACAAGGCTCGTCATGGCCTTTCGTCCTCGCCTTGTTGCTCAACCTTCGCGCCGCCGTTTCCACCCCAATCTGAGGTAAGCCTCGAACCTATATCAAATTGACTACAAAAAAACCAAATTTTTACCTTTAATGGTGTTATTAAACTTATGCATTTTTAGGCTTGTTTTTGTTCCTTTTCAATGTCCTTTTTTTTAATGAATTTAAGTTCATGAAAAAATCATATTTTCCATAACATTGATACATTGTGTGAAGAATCATGTGTTTTAATCTTTTATTTTTAATGGAGTTAATTTCGCTGAGTTAAGATTTTATTTTTTTTGGTGTGGAAAATAAGGGATTTGCAAAGCATGCATATGTGCAAGAAGAAGCAATTGTGAAAGAAGAAAGATGAAAGCTTCCTCTATAGTCCCTTGTCTATTTCAAACAACCAAAGATTCCTCCCCCCCCTCGCACTTGTACATAGAAATCGTTTGTTGCACCTCCGAACTTTGCACAATCAAACCTTCCTCTACATCTCATAGTGAAATCGGGGCAATTGTTGAAATTATTGCAACGTGTGTGTATCTTAGGGTTTGGGTTTATTCTATAGAGTGTAGAGGTGTGGAGTAAGCTTTTATCATTCTGCTTTCGCATCTCTCAATCAACCCAAGAGAAATTCTATACAAATTCCACATATCTCAGGATTTTTCTTTCTTTGTGCATACTACGGAGGCATGGAAGAATATTTCATTTTGCTTCTACACTTACATGCAACCACATTTCCGCACTCCACACAATGAAAGATTCTCTCATTCCTCAGAGTAAAATTTATATATTATTTTTGTGGAACTTAAATTTATGCATATTAACTTGCTTGTTGCCTCCCTTTAATCAAATTTCTTAATATGTATTTTAGATGTCTTTTTTCTTTAAGAACTGGTATCATTTCTATTATATAAAACTCTGGAGTGCAAGCTAAAACCTGTTACATATTCTATCCATGCTTCACCTACTAATTTCAAAAAGTTTCTCTAGAAACTGCTACATATTAAACCCATTCCTAATATAGTTGTTCTATATAATTTTTGATCATACAATTTCCAAAAAATTCCTAACATCTCTATATACTTGCAATACATTATGTACTATTGGATTAATGAAAAAGATACATGTTCCCATTTTCATCATTGACACAGACTTCTTCTTCTTCATTTTCCAACTGAGGCATGGGTAGCTCTTCTGAATTGGTGCTCCAAATGAAGGGGTCCCCACTTTATGCTTCTGGGTTCTAAATGTTTTACACATTCTCCTCTTCCCTGCTAGTCTGAACTTTCATAACTAGTCCAAGGGCTACCACTGCTGCTCTTTCCACATGGGATGGAAACTTGTCGACTCACAGTTGGAGCCTATCAACTTTTGTTTCCAGAAGCCTCAATTTCTGGTTGATTAAAGTATTATGAGAACACATTTCCTCTAGTATCATCCTTGCGAGACAAGCTGAAAGGTTTACTGCATAGTCCATTGCACCTTTCTATTGAGCTTCTACACCATCTACCTCCCAGGAGCCATGAGAGTTTGCGATTGTGGTCGCCTTTGGCTCTGTTGCCCCTGTTTTGTAGAGAGAAATCCCAAGGCCACCCAGTTTTGAATATCTCAACTTTTTGGCCCTCTCTTTATACTTTTCATTACATCCATCCACTTGTCTCAACACTCTGAATTCTCCTTTATTGCTACAGGCCTTCCCCGGGTGGAGAGAAGCAGGAGGATCCACGGAAACTGTACCAAAGATGTTTTCCATAACAGCTTGAGATTGCCAAGTAGGAAGCATGCATGGATTATTTTCCTTTAGTTTGGCGCTCACCATGTTCCATTTAAATCCCTTGTGTTTTGTTGATGTCTGCCTCCACTTGTTTATTGTCTGTGGTTGCATGATGAACAAGTTTCGTGAGCCATCACTAATCGAATCCCCAACGTTTTTCATTATCCTCCACTGCATGAGGATGTTTGGTACATAATTTGTCTACTCGATGATTAATCAATCAATTCTAAATAACTGCTCTTTCCTTAACTCTTGGAGCTATCCTATAATGGATGCCTTATAATTATTTTGTGTGCAATTTTCTGTCATGGGATTGGTTGAAAGGTGATGGCCTTCCCATTTATTCTTAATTGGCCTTACTCAAGATGCACTCGTTGGTTTGCCATGGAATCTTCCCCCAAATTAAGATCTCCTTTAATATGAAAAAATTAGACGCTCTCAAATTTGTCCTATGATGAAAGGGATATTTTCAACAAGATCTTGATTTTGGTAGAAGAAAAAACTCTCTGGGTTTTCCTTATACCAGCACTCTACACTTTTTGGATCACTTTGATCTTTAGCATACTCTAACCTTATGATATCATTGTAAATGTTACTTATATCTTTTCTTTTCATGAATGTATCTCGAGATATTCCTGTGTATAACTCACCAGATCCATCCTTCACATCAGAGATGAACTTGTCCCATATCATTGTAACATTAAAACCTCTTTTAACGAAATGTTGGACACTAGATCGCATATTCCAACTTAAATGTGGTGCATAATTGAATCTCATGGGCCTACCGATTGCATCTATCCCATGACAAATAACATTGGATTTATCAATATGTCTACATGCAGTATATATTATTACTACGTTTTGATCATGGAGTAGTAAATGGGCAGAGATCAGCAGAGGTGGAGTGGCACATTGAAGATATACATCTAAAATCTGAGATATAAAATCGATAATCATGATCTCAAAGAATTATTTTCAGAGCGTGGGAGAGTAATAATCAAGAAATCAACAACGATTTTATTGATGAGATGCAGTCTTTCGTTTGCAAGACGGCAACATAAAGCTTTCTTCTTTCATCTTAATAAATAAACTTAAAAAGAATGAAACCAAACATACTAGCGTTACTCGTGATCACCAATCTGCTCTGCTACCATGTTCTTCTTCGCTGGTTGCAGGGGCTGCTCTGCCGTGTTCTTCGCTGGTTGCAGGGACTGAAATCTGGATAGCGAATGGAGTTTATGGGCACCGTTAATGCGTGGGTTGAGTTGGTAAACGGCGGAGGCGGCGGCAGAGTTTAATGCGTGGGTTGAGTTGGTAAACAGCGGAGCTGTGGCAGAGTTTAAGTGCATTAATGGATAGGTTGGTGCACTTGCCATTATGTCAAACCGGAGGCGGGTCGGCGCCGGAGGCAGGCAGGAACGGGCATTGCCGCAGGTGAGTGAATCGATGTGCATCCATGCATCCATGCATGCGATGGGCTCTCCGGGTTACGTGGACTATAGAATTAATGATGCTATAGTCCATGAAATAGCACTCTCCCTACTTTTGGGCTAGCAATATTTCCCCGACTATTATCCATTAATACCCCTTTAAGAGACTCTAAGGACAGTGTTGGGATACGGGTTCTGACATCGGCTCTACATGGGTTGTGATTCACCAACATGCATGCATGGCATGGAGGCGCATCTGAGATGTGACGAACACCATGTTTTTCGATGGTTCCATTTTTCCGAGTAGATCGAACCTGGAATTAATGATGCAATAAATATTTCTTACCTACAAACAACTACATCCAAGGCAACCAATAGATCCCATGCTATTGGGCCATTAATGCTTACCCCCATCTTATGCCATCTTATGCAGCACCATACCCCGCCCCCATGGTATCGCCATGGGCATCCTCCGGCAGTGAATGCAATGGTGCGAACTGATCTGATGTATAGATACGACCGAGATTTCCGGCTTACCCCAATAGATTTGCGGCTTCCATTTACGATCGGATTGGCTCATATCTATCTGCACTAAATTATAATTTTCCCGTCGTCTGATGAATGAATTCCACCTTTTATATAACCTTTGAAGGGCGAACAATAGTATCCATTTCTGCATTTTGAAAACAAGCTTTCTCAGACCTGAAGCTACGTACTCGGACCTGAAGCTGCATTCTCAGACCTGACAGGTAAGTTTATTCTGCTAACTTTACGATTTTGCATGGTTTGTCTGAGTTTTCTATGGTCGTGCAGAAAAGCCTTGTGTCCTTCGATTATCGCCGAATATCTTTACAAGTGATAGCAGATATAGCATCTTCATACAACGATCCAAAGCATCTTTCCAAAACAAAATTTATCACTGAACGCATTGCGGATCTTCCAATCTTTGGGAAATCCGCTTTATACAATACAATGATACATCTTTAAGATTGAACACCAAATCCTCTTATTAACAATAATAATTAATAATAAATTTTATATAATTTATTCTAAATTATTTGAAAAATATTATAATATAAATAAAAGATTCAGAATGAGCATAGTCATTGAGATAAATATTCTTAAAAGAAGTCCTTTATAGGTTTAATATTACTCATTTTAAACACTTATCATAAATAAAATAAAATAAAAGTTTAACAAATATGATACAAACAAAAACCAAATTCCGATTGAATTGACACGTACGATCAGAATGTTATATTTAATGCTATTGCATTCAATGTAATATAATGGTCGTATCGAAATTCCGTATGATGTTGTTGCCGTTTTGGTTGATCTCATCGCACGAAACCTAACCACATTTATTGTGGCCGATTACCTCGATTACCATGGCATTAAATGGCGGCATGGCTATGGTCATACATAAGGTCATACATAAAAGGGGGTACTATAAGGCATTAAAATCCCACTGCACGAGCTAAAAATAAATTCGAATAACAACAATCACCATAATGTCTAATACAACAACTAACCAATTAATTCTAACAACTTAATTATCTCATATTCATATTGAGACAAGCAACAATCATCATAACCTTTCATACAATATTTAACAAATTCAAACTAACAATAGATAAAACTCAATCAACTCAAATTCATAATGAGATTGATATCAATAATCATAATCTCTAACCCAAAATTTGAGTCTAGAAATCGTATATCCACCTACCTTTGGACCAACTTCTATCCCCCGAGCTAAGATGTCAAGCTAAGATGTCTTGCGAGGAATCAACAACCCCTTCTTTTTACCATAATGTGTTTTTAAGCTTATTTTCTAGTAGATTTTTTAGGGGATGTCCCACCTTTGAGGGATGTGCTCCCCCTCGGGCCTAGGCTTTCTTGTGTTTCCCCATTTGGCAACATCTTTTGCTCAAGTGTTTCTTTCCACACAATTTCCACTTCGATACATTAAATTTATTCTTTGAACTACATCAACTTTTCCTTGGTAATTAATTCATCCTAGTTCATTAACCAACATACTAACAATAGTCAATATCAAAAAAAAATGTTTTCATAACATAATAAGGTATTACATGAAGAATGTGGATTGATAATTTGGATAATTACATGTGTAAAAAAATTTAAAGTCCATGCATTTTTATCATCAAAATATCTAAAGCAATACAAGCTTGGGAGTTTTTATAAATATTGCAAAATTAGCAACAACACAAAATCAGTTTGCATGAACCCTTATACAATTGAGACTTCAATGACACATGCAGTTTATACCTTTAAAAAGCACAAAGAAAACTCACATAAAATCAAGCTACGTAAAATCATTATAAAAAGAAAATTGGAAATCTTAGTGGTGTTGAAAGAGTTGTCTTCCGGCTCGTTCACCCGAATCATGTGTGTCGTTAATTTCAGTTTCGAAAGGTGGAAATAAAGTCTCGAATTGTTATCAAGTATATAATTAATTGTGGAAATTAACATGTTTATGATTAAGAAAACCTGTTTTTATAAACATTGTTCTTATTTCTCCCAAAAATTGATAAACATGTTCTTATTTCTCCACAAAATTCCTAGAAAAAGACGTTTATGATAACTAAGATGAGAGAACATACACAGGCTGAATGTTTAAAATGGTACCAAAATTCTAAATTCCTCTGGCAGAATGTTTAGAATGGTACCAAAAATCTAAATTCCTCTGGCAGAATGTTTAAAGTGGTACCAAAATTCTAAATTCCTCTGGCAGAATGTTTAAAATGGTACCAAAATTCTAAATTCCTCTGGCTCTGTTGCTCTTAAGATTGCTTCTGCCATATACTTGACCGCCATGGGAATAGCCACCACGTCTTCCTGGTCCATCATTCTACCAGCAGTTGGACGTTGCCGACTGATAAATACCTTTCGTGAACCGAACGGCATAGAGGATGCACGAATTGCAGCCCGGACTGAAGCTTCTTCTTCATATTCAACAAACGCGAAACCCGACCGGCCATGTTTCATAGTCCTAACTTGAACACCAGAAGGCCTAATTTCCCCAAACTTCTTGAACTCCTCCTCAACCTCGGTAGGTATAGTGTCAGGATCGAGGTTGCTGATAAAAATAGAGCACCCACTTCCTTCTGCAGTGTTTTCATCTTTCATAGGGCTAACAGTAGATGTTACGGCATCTGTCTGCGTTGCGGCATCTTTGTTAATAATTAAATCCTGAGAACTTTCTGGTGCACCTTGAAATACAGCAGGAGTTTCGTGGGTAGCGGCAGGTTGGCCTTGACTGTGAACCTCTTCATTGGCGGAAACTTCCTGGAATTGGCCAGCTACGAGGCACATTGCAATGCCCCAACAGTGCCACCATTTCAACCCTGCAATTATTCCCAAAACCCATCGAATGATGGATAAAGTCTCTCCAACGATCAAGATCCTACCGATGTCGACCTACGAGGAACACTGCAATGCCTCCACAGTGCCACCATTTCAACCCTTCAATTATTCCCAAAACCCCAGAATTTGCGAAATCCACATGATGTCGCTCGGTGCCGAGCAGAAGCTTCGCAGCATAGCAGAGCGCATGGTGACTGCTGGGTATGGAAAGGAGTGCGTTCAAACTGCAAGAAAACATTTGCTGAGCGGTAAATATAAATTCAAAATTCAAATTTCGAGCGGGCTGTCAAATTCAAACTTAAAATTCAAAAAGAGCGTGTACACGGTGGCATATCGATGGTTTGTGGTCCGTATTGTATTCATCAATTGTGATAAATGTAAGGTGGCGGAGGGCAGGGTCGCCGGGAGGAATTCGCTGGGCAGCCGGGAGGAATTCGCTGGGTGGCCGGAAAGGTGACTTCCATGCTGTCGCCGGCCTCTGACAGAGGTACCTCCATAGCAGTAACTTTGCTATGGAGGTGGAAATAGGATTTGCCAACCTGTAAGGCCGGCGGAAGCGGAGTCAGTATGTTCGCTTTTGTAGTTGACGTGGCAGCCACCTCTACCAATGGCTAGCATGTACGCCAAATGACTGAGTTGATGACATCGACGACGTCTTCCTGCAACATGTTCGTATAATTATAGCATGATTTTTCCATATACAATAATAGTAAAGAATAATCATACGAGCAAAACCGCCTTGCCAGAAAAATTGGCATGTTTTATCAATTCAGTAGGTTTACAATTTTTGAATTCCCAAAGACTACCCAAAACGATCGTGTCAAGTACTGATAATTGAAGTGAAGCAGTGATGAGGCAACTTTTTGGTTTTTTTCAATGGAAATCTCGGGATTTTGGTGAAATCACAATGCCTTTAAACGATCGTGTCAAGTACTGATAATTGAAGCGAAACAGTAATGAGGCAACTTTTTTGATTTTTTCATTGAAATCTGAGGGATTTTTGGTGAAATCACAATGGCTTTAAATGGTATTTCTTTTTTAATGAAAAAGAAATTTGGCATCATGTGTTTTATATTTTAATTATAGTAGAATTTTATAAATATATTTCACTTTGTTTATATCATATTTTTATATAAAATAGCCTAACCATTACATTTTGATTAAAATTTGGCAATATTTTATGGACAAGAATGTGGATTTTTATTGGTTAAATTATTTTTTAATCCATAATAATATTTGGCTTTACATAACTTTAAATTATAATTCCAAAAACTCGGCACAAAATTTAGAACAAAATATAATCTAAAAGAAATTAAAATATCTCATAATTACATACTCATTTTTATATATAGAAATAGAAATATCATATAAACATCTTGTGTTTCTTAATGATTTTCGGGTAAAATATAATTTGTGATCTAGATTTCCAAATATTCAGAAAATCAGATATAGAAATTTTATTTAGTGACTTGTATTTTAGTTGGAAGTTTTCTACCTAAACATATAATTCAGTAATGTTTTTATTTTTTAATATTATTTATTAATTTTTCAGTTATTTGGGTTGAGATTTCGAAATATTTTCAAGATCTAAAGACCAAATCTATTGAATGACTTGCATCCATTTTTATTTAGATTCAAAGTTCAAAATATTCCAAAAATCTGATAGAAAAAATTTATTGACTAATTTATATTTTAATTATAAATTTTCCACAAAATTTATTGAGTGACTTATATCCATTGAGTATCTTATGTATATTCATTGAGTGGCTTATATTTATTCTTATTTGTAACTTATATCTATTCATAGAGTGACTTATATCTATTCTTATTTAGATTTAGATTTCAAAATATTCATTTAGATCTAGATTTCAAAATATTCCAAAAATCTGAATGACAAAATCCATTCAGTAGAAAACAGAGAGTTTAAAGAGATAAATAATAGAAACACTAGAGCACATTTTGGAATTCTTGTTATCCCATAATAATAGTATTGTGATTTTCCTAGTCAGGAACTAATGGTTTTAAACTAAAGTAAACAGTGAGCAACAAATTTTTCATTAAAATGAACCATAATATACTCATATACAGTCTGTAGAAGTGTTAGACCTTAATGTAATTCAATTTCATCTCTTACCATGATTACTTTATGTGCCATGAGACTATTGTGATTGCTTTGTCCATGAAGTGTTCCCATTTATCTTAAACTCATTGAAGAGGAGAAGGCGAATCAACTACCAATTTGAACGTGAAAAAGAGCTCGAACTTGGATGCATCCGTAAATACACTATTGAAGTGTGTATTAGTACATTCTTGAAGGTCAAGGAACATCATGTCTGTATTGCATTTTATGATTTCGTAAAAGGCAAACCACAGGTCGAAAACATAGAGGTTCTTTAAAGTTCAATGCTAGCAAGGAACCTTTTTAGAGGGTTCCTTCCGAGTCAAGTTATGACAAGTGTCCAATACTAAAAAGTGGTGGAAAACAACAAAATAAAAATAATAACAAAGTGAGTGGCAACTGTATTGAATCAAGATCGTGTTACTCAGGCTGTGCGGGTTGTTTGAATGTGCTCCGATTATAGATGATTTTTTGAAGTGAATGACGGGACACCTAGAGAACCATGACAAGTGTAGTGTGATATCATTTGTTTGTAATGATAAGTGAAGTGATGCACTAATGAGTAACTTTTGGGTTTTTCTCATTCAAATCTGGCTATTTGAAATCTGGTGATTTTGGTGAAATGAAAATTGGTTAGTAAATGGTATTTTGGAATGCAAAAAGAAATTTGGCATCATATTATATTGTTTTATAATTAAAATACAGTTTATAATTTTATAAACATATTTTTCTATGAGTTTATTATAGTTTTATATATTTTTCTATGGTGATTAAAAATTCGAAATGAATATTGTTAATAAAAATGTGGAGTTATATTGCTTAAATTTGTTGGACACTTAATCCTCTAAGGGTTAGTGTGGAAGTTGAACAGCTAAAAAAGTGCAAGAGACCTCTTGAAATATGAATCCTAGGGTCACACCATGTACTATAAATGTATATCATTTGTTAATAATACATGTACTCTCATGTTTTATCTTTCACATTTGTTTTTTCCATGTGTGTTTAACAAAATGGTTTTTTTTAATACACAATGAAATTTAGATTTCCATAACTTTAAATTTGATTCCAAAAAAATTCCACAAAATTTAGAACAAAATATAATCTAAAAAAGTCTAAAATGGCTAATAATTACATTACTCATTTTTATATATACAAATAGAAATATCTTATAAGCACATTGTGTTTTTTTAGTTTTCTTCCTATACAATATAATTTGTGATCCAGATTTCTAAATATTCATAAAATGAGGCATACAAATTTTATTGAGTGATTTGTATTTTAGTTGGAAGTTCCCTACCTAAACATAGAATTGGGTAATGCTTATCTTTTTTAATATTATTAATCATCTTTTGAGTTATTTGGGTTTATATTTCTAAACATTCCCAAAATCTAAAAACCAAATCTATTCAATGACTTGTATCAATTTTTATTTAGATTGGGAGTTCAAAATATTTCAAAAATTTGATAGAAAAAATCTATTGACTAATTTATATTTTAATTATAAATTTTCCACAAAATTTATTGAGTGACTTATGTCTATTCTTATTTAAATCTAGATTTCAAACTATTCCGAAAATCTGAATGACAAAATCTATTGACTATAAAACAGGGAGGTTAAAGAAATAAATAATAGCAACAAAGAGCACATTTTGGAATTCTTGTTGTTGCATAGTGTAGTATTGTTTCTTTCCTAGAATTCAACTAGTGATTTTAAACTAAGGTAAGCAATGAGCAATTTTTTTTCTAATGAAAAATGACTATGAAGTGAGCCATAGTGTACTCATCTACAACCTGTGAAAGTGTTGGACCTCAATGTGATTAGATATTACATCTGTTAGCATAGTTACTTCATGTGCCATGAGACTGTTGTGATTACTTTGTCCTTCAAGGTAACTAAATCACTACCGGTAGATCTTACCATTATCTTAAATTCATTGAAGAGGAAAAGGTAGATCAATTAGCAATTTTAACGTGTAAAAGAGCTTGAACTTGGATGCATGTGTAATGTAAGCCCTGAAACTAATGTAAATATTTAATTTTTACTATGGTAAATAAAAGATTACTGAAACATGATTAACAATCGGAATTTAATAATATTGTTTCTTTTGTTTTAGTAATGTCTCTTGAAAGTTGAAACTTCCCAAGAAAAGGGAAGGCCAGATAGTTGTGGAGTTTTTCCCAAACCCTAACCGTCTTTCTCTAACTGGAAGGGGTTTCCAGAGGAAAAGGGAAGAGGACGGAAAAAGAGGGGTCACTGTGCTATAAGGGCAGACAGGGAAGGAAGAAGGAAAAGCTGGCTAAGTCTGGTGATGACCAGATAGTCGGGCACGGAGTGCAAACAACTTGTTGACGGACAGTGGTCCTGCAAGAAGCATGGAGGGGAGGTTCGGTTCTTAAGGAATGAATCTCATGGATGGGAGGAAAATTAGAAGAAATTAGAAACAGGTAATCTCGATTTCTGAGAGAGGGGATAAGCATCCGAAGAACCAAGTAAGCAACTGAATTCTGTAAAATATTTCCTTTTTTTTTTAAAAGAAGCAGGAAAGAAAAATGAGCAGTAGATATTATCTGAGATGAGATTGCATGACTCTGTTCATTATAACAAAAACTGTACAGTACACTGTGGATTAAATAACACTGGAGTATAGCATATTCTGTTAGAATCAAAACAACAACATTGCAATATAAAAGGAGTGGCAATGAATTAAATGGCTATTTTTTTTCGTCTACTTATTTAATATCAAGTGTTGTACATTAAAATTAACCAT
Source organism: Pinus taeda (assembly GCA_000404065.3). Taxonomy (NCBI): domain Eukaryota; kingdom Viridiplantae; phylum Streptophyta; class Pinopsida; order Pinales; family Pinaceae; genus Pinus; species Pinus taeda. The sequence continues at coordinate 42,314 of APFE031316779.1, read as the reverse complement.
GAAAAGTTTTCACCTATTTAGAAGACCCTGCAACCTATTTAGGAACAATATAGATTAGGAAATTAAATTATCAGCATAGAGCAAAGAGTTGCTCGAAGCGAATTATCCATGAAACTGAACAATAGAATTCAAGAGACGTGCTAGTAAGTTACCAAAATATTAAAGGACTTGCGCCATAAGCTGGAGGAAATACCACATAAAACCCCTGCCTCGTATCGAACGAATCATAGGTAGGGTCACGAACGGATTCCGCAACCCATAAAGGGGTTTAGATAAATACCTTGGGCTAAGTTCCAGAATGAGATTTTGGAGAATCTTTCAGAACAACGGAATGTTTCGGGTTGCTGAAAGTATCCAAAGCTGAAGGCGCAGGAAATCGAGGTTGTATTCTCCTTCTACAAAAGTAATGACTACATAACAATGATAATAATAAACTTAGGTAGAGCCACAGTAACGTAGCAAAGCACATAAATATGAGTACTTCAAACAAGATTAAGGGTTCATATAATTGTCGGAGCCGACACAACAACTGTGGTTAAAACCCTATGTAGGAAGAAACCTGTCTAATAGTAAACCTTAAAAAAAAATTGAAATAGAATACCGACTCTGTGGAAAATTGGGAAAAACACAAAAGAGATCAAACTATCAAATTCCAGGCAGTGAAATTCTATCCGCAATCGGAAGAGCGTGCTGGACTCAGTAGATAAGATGTAAACTGAGGAATAATGGAACACGAGATTCAGTGGACCAAAGCACCCATCTAATTTAATTGCAAAACTGTTAAAATATAACCACAGTACCCAGTGGTAAAACCATTCTATAGCAATATAATTGAAGAAAATCGATATTGTAAACAGCGCATTCATGTATATAATAGAGACAAGAGATTTACATATAAACAGTCTTTCTAATTAACCGAGAGCGAAAACCCAGAACTAGGTATATCATACGAAGAAAATTAACAACTGTTTGGCTGTTAGCTGGCTTGAATAATTACAATATATAGTAAAGCTAAACTCGCCCAAAAATTGGGTCGACACAAATGCATTAACTGTATATACAAGTTTCAACCGGTAAACCCCGGAAAGATTCTCAATCACCCCGGAGGCACATATAATTATAGCAGAAAAACAAAACCCGGGAAAAGAGTATTGCTCCTCCTTAAGATGAGGTTTGTGACCAAAAGGGCAGTGCTACGGGGAGGCCGAGAGCCATGACGTGCTGAATGATTTCCACTCTTCTAAACAAAGACTTACCCGAAAAATGAAGGTTCCTTGCCTGAGGTCGATGGCCTTCCACATTCGTTGAACTAATACGAAGTCCATCTGTTTGCATAGAACATCAAATGCATGCATATGATTAATGAATCTGCAAGGGTTTTGCAATTACTACAGACAAACAACAATCCAATTAAACGGCAAATCTAACCATGGCATTAGCCTTCACCTGTGATGCCATCGCCATCGTCAACCATGGAGTCGGGCTCGAACAGGGTTCCTACCTCAAAACCATCACGCGGAGGTAGTAACTGCACCAGAGCAAACTCCCGCAAAGAAAACTGCAACCAAATGAAGTCGCGTCCACTGCTATCAGGGTTGATGAAAATCCAGACAAAGTCTCCACCGTCCGATCGTGAGGGGGTAGGCATCACCGTGGATCCTAATGTGGATCCCAAGCTGATCTGGTGAGACCAGACGGTCCACCAGGTCACACACATGTCAACGCAACAGATCAGTAATTAGTATACTTATCCCAACTAGCCCGCCTTAGGGTGAGGCGGCTTCATAACTGAGGCCTTAACTCTATGCAAATGTAATATAATCAAATGAATTCCCAGAAATTAACTGCACCTTTAATTCCCATTTGAATCCTAGATATGATTAAATCTGGGTGGTACTGTATCAGGCAGGAAAATATAATAAGTAAATTATGATATATATAATTATTATAAATATATATATATAATATATATAAGTTTTTTTTATTTTATTTTTAGTTTTTTTATTTTTATGCCAGGAACATATTTTATCATTCTGTGTCAAAATCTGGTGGCTTGGGAGGATAAATGGATTGAACATTATTCTTATGTTATCTCCATACTATATACTCTATATTATAATATACCTAAATATATATATATTATTATATATTATATATATATAATAATATATATATATATGATATTTATGATTTATTTATTTATTTATTTATTTATTTTGTTGTGCTAATTATTTCCTCTGACCAGGTTCTTAGGAAGAGAAAGGAGAGAATTAAAATGAGAAGGGCAGGCAGCGGACCCCATGGGTTCGTAGTTGGTCAGGGATCCACAATAACCCTCAGAAGAAACCCAGAGTTATGGGTACAGATTGGGGAAGAGACTCGAAATAAAAATCACGCAATACTGGAATCAGTACAAGAACTGAGGAATGAAATAGCACGATTACGAGAGGATAATGCTAGAATAACTATGGAACAGGAAATAATTCTAAAGAGTTTATCAGACAAAGAGAACCAACAATTACCAAATCCTAGTGCTGAATAGTAGAGAGGGTCGGAAGAACAAAACCTCCATACAGAGCCGGAAATATCAGAAGGAGGGAATGAAGAACAAGAGGAACGTTCTGATAACGCCTCCGACTAGCAGACATCAAAGAGGCAGCGGATCGAACTGCAAGGTGAGTTTCGCAAAATCAAGCCGCCGCATTTTGACAGAGAACAAGAAGAGGCAGCAGAGGCATGGTTAATCAATATGAACAAATATTTTCAGCTGTACGAATATGATCATAACCTCAAGGCATGGTTAGCTATCCTCCAATTATAGGGGAAAGCCACTTTATGGTGGGAGGAAGTTAAAATAGTGAAAGGTGTAAATGAGTAGAATGTTACCTGGGATAAATTTCTGAAATATTTTAAAGAAAGGTATTTGACAGAACAGTTTTATGATGAGAAAGCAAGAGAGTTTCATGATTTTCGTCTGGGGCAGCAGATCGTGGACGAATTCATCACTAGCTTCACCTCATTACTTCGCTATGTACCTTATATTGAAGAAAAGAAGGCTAAAGTACAAAGATTTATCAGCAGTTTACCTCTGTACATGAGGGAGAGGATTGAATTTGACAATCCGAAGACTATGGACGACGTTATACGTAAGGCAAGAATTTGCTATCAGCAAAGTAAACTGAAAGGAGAAGTCACAAGGAAAAAGGGAACTAACAAGAGAAACAACAGATTGGCTGGAAATAGTAAAGGGAGCCATGGAGGAAGTAACAGAAGTTTTGAAAAAGGACCAAACAATAGAAACTTTCAGAAAAATTCACTCAGAACATGGCCAACCAGTGAATCAAGGACCAATGAGCTCCCTGGTAAATGGGACAGCGAGGTAACAGCAAGACCCCCTGTACAGTGTTGGGGCTGTGGTTGACCTCATTATATTAAGAATTGTCCACAACGAAAGAGAAGTGAACAAATCTCTCAAATTGAAGAAGCATCGACCGTTGGTGACGTGGGACGATGTATACCCCGGATTAATGCTGCCCTGGAAGACCGTCAAGTGGAGTACCAGCTGACTATGGTGGAACTCGAAGGTAAAATTTTAGATTTTTCAGTAACTATTTTAATTGACCCAGGAGCTACATTAAGTTACATTAGTCTCAAGGTGGTAGAGCACTGTAAATTACAGGCTGTAAAATTTAAAAATCCCTGGCTGGTACAGCTGGCTACAGGGGCTAAAAGGCGGGTGCTTGCTAAAGTTATTGACTGTCCCTTAATGGTAGCTGGACAGCCAGTAACAGCAGACTTGAATGTGCTTCCCGTTGGTTCCTACGACATTCTAATCGGCATGGATTGGTTAGAAAAGCACTGGTCCCTTGTCAATTGTAAAACAAAGACTATCTATTACAGGGATGAGTTGGGGATATAGCAGGAGATGAAAGGAATTAAACGGCCAGTACAAATTCGACCAGTAATTGCATCTGAGTTAGCAAAGTGTATTAGTAAAAGGTGTTATATTTATGGCATCCAAGTGGGCTATGCGGACTCAAAAGACAAAATGACCCAGTTAGAAAACATTCCTGTCATACAAGAATTTGCTGATGTATTCCCCAAAGAGATTCCCAGATTTCCACCTAAAAGGGACATAGACTTCACCATCGAATTAGTACCAGGGGCAACACCCATATCACGAGCTCCCTATCAAATGAGTGTACCAGAGTTGACGGAATTGAAAATGCAGTTACAGGAACTGCTGGATAAAAACTATGTTCCTCCTAGCGTGTCCCCATTGGGAGCCCCAGTGGTGTTCGTTAAGAAAAAAGATGGAACCCTTCGCATGTGTATAGACTATCGTCAGCTGAACAAACTGACCATCCAAAACAAGTACCCTCTACCTCGGATTGATGAACTCTTTGATCAAGTGAAGGGGGCAACAGTGTTTTCCAAGATCGATTTACGATCAGGTTATCACCAGATTAGAATTAAGGAAGAAGACATCGCTAAAACAGCTTTCAGAACCAGGTAAGGACATTATGAATTTGTGGTGCTACCTTTCAGGTTAACTAACGCACCTGCAACTTTTATGTGTTTGATGAACAACATATTTCATCAATATTTGGACAGATTTGTATTAATATTCATTGATGATATATTGATATACTCCCGCACCATGGAAGAACACAAGGAGCAGCTCAGATTGGTACTGCAAACTCTCCGGGAACATCAGTTGTATGTTAAGTTTAGCAAGTGTGACTTTTACAAGGAAGAAATACAATATTTGGGCCACATAATCACAAGGGAAGGGATTGCAGTGGACCCTGAAAAGATAAGGACCATAATAGAGTGGCGTGTAACAAAAGATGTGGCGGAAATTAGATCTTTTATGGGATTAGCACGATATTACAGACGTTTTGTAGAAGGCTTCTCCATGGTAGATTACCCTATCACCTCTCTATAGAAAAAGGGAAAGGTCTTCAAATGGACCCAGAATGCCAGAAAAGTTTTGACCAGCTTAAACATCTACTCACCACGACACCCGTCCTAAGTATAGCAGACCCTAATAAATATTATGTGGTGTGCACCGACGCAAGTAAAGAAGGCCTGGAGGGCGTGTTGATGCAAGAAGGCAAGGTAATTGCTTATGAATCCAGAAAACTCAAGGAGCATGAACAGAAATACTCTGCCTATGATTTAGAGTTGGCTGCCATCATACACGCATTAAAAATTTGGCGACATTATCTTGTGGGAAGGAAATTCTTGCTGATGACCGACCACCACAGTTTGACCAACTACTTCAGTCAACCCACTTTGAACGCCAGATAGGCGAGGTGGGTAGACTTCCTTAGCAGTTTCGATTTTGAAATTAAACATTTAAAAGGAAAAGAGAACCGAGTGGCCGACGCCTTAAGTTGGAAGGTCCACTGTATATATGAAGTTTCCTATAGTAATTGGAAAATTCCCTTTGAGGAAATGATAAAAAGGACAACAGAACAAGATGTTATATACCAGCAAATAAAACAACAAGTACAACAGTTTGAAAATGAGAAAAATCAGCAAGGATATGAAGTGGATAACGCTGGAATACTATACTACAAGAAAAGGCTATATGTACCTAATCAAAACAATATTAAAAAATTGATTCTCGATGAATTCCATATCAGCCACTATGCTGGACATCATGGTTATCAAAAAATGATAACTGCAATACGTAAATAATACTATTGGCTTGGAATGAAAAAGAATGTGGCTAATTATTTGGCCCAGTGTTTGGAGTGTCAACAAATTAAGGCAGAACATCAACATCCAGCAGGGCTATTACAACCATTACCCATTCCGGAATGGAAATGGGAAACCATTTATATTGACTTTATAACAGGACTGCCTAGGAAAAAGAAGAATAACGATTCTATTATGGTGGTGGTTGACAAGTTAAGCAAAGCAGCACATTTCATACCTGTACAATCCACTTACCGGGCTGTACAGATCGCCCATATCTTCATGCAGAATGTGTTTAAACTACACGGACTTCCAAAAACAATAATTTCGGATCGTGACGTGAAGTTCACATCAACCTTTTGGAGGACGCTCTTTACAGAATTAGGAACATAGCTGAACTTCAGTACAACGTATCATCCCGAGACGGATGGGAAGACAGAGCGAGTGAACCAGGTAGTTGAAGACATGCTACAAGCATATGTGATGCAGAAACCCACACAACGGGAAGAATATTTGCGTTTAGTTGAATTTTCTTACAATAACAGATATCATGCTTCGTTACAAATGAGTCCTTTCGAAGTATTATACGGATGGAAATGCCGCACACCCTCGAGTTGGAGTGGCCCTGAAGATAAACTAAGATTTTTGACCAGAGATGCTTAAGGAAATGGAGGATATGGTAAAAAGAGTACGCTCCAATTTAAAGATCGCTCAAGATAGGCAAAAGAGTTTTGCTGATCGGAAAAGAAGGTTCAAAGAATATCAAGTCGGTGACCACGTCTATGTAAGAATTCAAGCCCGAAAGAGCACGCTACAATGGAGTGGGTGTACCAAATTGGCACCCCGATATTGTGGACCATTCCATGTCTTGGCAAGAATTGGGCCCGTGGCTTATCAACTCGCCCTGCCAAGTCACATTCGAATCCACAACGTCCTCCATGTATCTATTTTAAAAAAATATGTTTATGACCCCAAACATGTAATTCAATGGCAAGACATACGGGTAAGGATTAGTTCTAGCAGACCAGTTTCAAGTTTTTCTTAACAAGGAAACTGACTTGGAACATTTCATGTTGCAGGTCGAACCGGAAGGCGAAATCTTGGTCGAGCCGCTGAGCATTCTCGACCGGAGAGAAGTACAGCTGCGGAAGCGAGCTATTACCCAAGTTAAAGTGCAATGGAAGCACTTCGGGCCTGATGAGGCCGCTTGGGAAGACAAAGAATTCATGAGGAAGGCTCACCTGGAGCTGTTCCTAGCCAACGAACATCGGGATGATGTCCAAATTTCAAGGGGGGAAGGTGTAAGGCCCTGAAACTGATGTAAATATTTAATTTTTACTATGGTAAATAAAAGATTACTGAAAAATTATTAACAGTTTTAATTTAATAATATTGTTTCTTTTGTTTTAGTAATGTCTCTTGAAAGTTGGAACTTCCCAAGAAAAGGGAAGGTTAGACAGTTGTGGAGTTTTTCCCAAACCCTAACCATATTTCCCTAACTGGAAGGGGTTTCCAGAGGAAAATGGAAGAGGACGGAAAAGGAGAGGTCACTGTGTTGTAAGGACAGACAGGGAAGGGAGAAGGAAAAGCTGGCTAACTCTGGTGAGGACTAGATAGCCGGGCATGGACTGCAAACAACTTGTTGACGAACAGTGGTCCTACAAGAAGCACAGAGGCGAGGTTCGGTTCTTGAGGAACGAATCTCGTGGATGGGAGGCAAATTAGAAGAAATTAGAAACATGTAATCTTGATTTCTGAGAGAGGGGCTAAGCATCCGAAGAACCAGGTAAGCAACTGAATTCTGTAAAATATTTCTTTTTTTTTAAAAAGAAGCAGAAAAGAAAAATGAGCAGTAGATATTATCTGAGATGAGATTGCATGACTCTGTTCATTATAACAAAAACTGTACAGTACACTGTGGATTAAATAACATTGGAGTATAGCATATTCTGTTAGAATTAAAAGAGCAGCATTGCAATATAAAAGGAGTGGCAATGAATTAAATGGCTATTTTTCCGTCTACTTATTTAATATCAAGTGTTGTACATTAGAATTAGCCATGAAAAGTTTTCACCTATTTAGAAGACCCTGCAACCTATTTAGGAACAATATAAATTAGGAAATTAAATTATCAGCATAGAGCAAACAGTTGCTCGAAGCGAATTATCCTTGAAACTGAACAATAGTATTCAAGAGATGTGCTAGTAAGTTACCAAAAGATTAAAGGACTTACAGCGTAACCCGCAGGAAATACAACATAAAACCCCTACCTCATATCGAATGAATCATAGGTAGGGTCAGGAACGCATTCCGCAGCCCATAAAGGGGTTTAGATAAATACCTTAGGCCGAGTTCCAGAATCAGATTTCAGAGAATCTTTCGGAACAACGGAATGTTTTAGGTTGCCGAAAGTATCCAAAGCAGAAGGCTCAGGAAACCGAGGTTGTATTCTCCTACTACAGGAGTAATGACTACAGAACAATGATAATAATAAACTCGGGTAGAGCTGCAGTAACGTAGCAGAGCATATAAATATGAGTACTTCAAACAAGATTAGGGGTTCATATAATTGTCGGAGCCAACACAGCAACTGTGGTTAAAACCCTATGTAGGAAGAAACTTGTCTAATAGTAAACCTTAAAAAAAATTGAAATAGAATACCAGCTCTGTGGCAAATTGGGAAAAACACGAAAGAGGTCAAACTATCAAATTCTAGCCAATGAAATTCTATCCACAATCGGAAGAGCGTGCTGGACTCAGTAGATAAGATGTAAACTGAGGAATAACGGAACACGAGATTTAGTGGACCAAAGCACCCATCTAATTTAATTTCAAAACTGTTAAAACATAACCACAGTACCTAGTGCTAAAACCATTATATACTAGTATAATTGAAGAAAATCGATATTGTAAACAACACATTCATGTATATAGTAAAGACAAGAGATTTACATATAAACAGTGTTTCTAGTTAACTGAGAGCGAAAACCCGGAACTGGGTATATCATACGAAGAAAATTAACGACTGTTCGGCCGTTAGCTGGCTTGAATAATTATAGTATATAGTAAACCTAAACTCGCCCAAAAATCGAGTCGACACAAATGCATTAATTGTATATACAAGTTTCAACCGGTAAACCCCGGAAAGATTCTCAATCACCCCGGCGGCACATATAATTACAACAAAAAAACAAAACCCAGGAAAAGAGTACTGCTCCTCCTTAAAATGAGGTTTGTGACCAGAAGGCCACCGCTCCAGGGAGGCCGAGAGCCATGACGTGTTGAATGATTTCCACTCTTTTGAACAGAGACTTACCCGAAAAATGAAGTTTCCTTGCCTGAGGTCGATGGCCTTCCACATTCATCGAACTGATACGAAGTCCATCTGTCTGCATAGAATAGCAAACACATGCATATGATTAATGAATCTGCAAGGGTTTTGCAATTACTACATACAAACAACAATCCAATTAAACGGAAAATCTAACCATGGCATTAGCCTTCACCTGTGATGCCATCGCCATCGTCAACCATGGAGCCAGGCTTGAACGGGGTTCCTACGTCAAAACCATCACGCGGAGGTATTAACTGCACCAGAGCAAACTCCCCCAAAGAAATCTGCAACCAAATGAAGTTGCACCCACTGCTATCGGGGTTGATGAAAATCCAGACAAAGTCTCCATCGTCCGATCGTGAGAGGGTAGGCATCACCGTGGTTCCGGATGTGAATCTCGAGCTGATCTGGTAAGACGGGACGGTCCACCAGATCACACACATGTCAACGCAGCAGATAAGTAATTAGTATATTTATCCCAAATGGCCCGCCTTAGGGTGAGGCGGGTTCACAACCGAGGCCTTAACCCTATGAAAATGTAATATAATCAAATCAATTGCCAGAATCGTAGATATGATTAAATCTGGGTGGTACTGTATCAGGCATGAAAATATAATAAGTAAATTATGATAATAATTAAAAGATTTTTTTTTTTTTTTTTTATGGCGGGGAACATTACAAGTACAATATTGAAGTGTGTAATTACCATATTCTTGAAGTTCAACTAACATAATGTGTGTATTGCATTTTATGATTTCGTAAAAGGCAAACCACAGGTAGAAAACATAGGGTTTCTTTAAAGTTCTAAGCTAGCAAGGAATCTATTCAGAGAGTTCCTTCCGTGTCACGCTATCACAGGTGTCCAATATTAGATAGAAAGCGGTGGAAAAACAACAAAATAAAAATAATAACAAAGTGAGCGGCAACTGTATTGAATCAAGATCATGTTAGTCAAGCTGTGCCGGTTGTTTGCATGTGCTCCGATTTTAGATGATTTTTTGAAGTGCATGACGTGGCACCTACAGAACCCAGGGAAGTGTAGTGTGATATCCTTGGTTTGTACTGATAGTTGAAGTGAAGCAGTAATGATCAACTTTTGGGTTTTCTTCATTGAAAATCTGGTGATTTTGGTGAAATGATAATGACTGAGTAAATGGTAATTTTTTTTAGTGAAAAATGAAATTTGATATAATTAAAATACATTAAAATTTATAAACATATTTGATTGTGTGTCTATCATATTTTTATATAGAATAGTTTAATTGTTAGATTTTTTTTGCTAATTTGGTGATAAAATAATTTTGAAGAGTGGATTAAAAATCATTTGGAAGAGTGGAATTTTATTGTTTAAATTGTTTTTCTAATGAATAATGAAATATAGATTTATCTAACTTTAAATTGTGATTTCAATTTCTACAAAATTTAAAACAAAATATAGCTCACTTTTATATATATAAAAAGAAATGTTATATAAACATTTTGTGTTTTCTTAATTGTCTTCCGGTACAATATAATTTGTGATCTATATTTTTAAATATTTATAAAATCAGACATACAAATTTTATTGAGTGATTTGTATTCTAGTTAGAAGTTATCTACTAAACATAGAATTTGGTAATGTTTTTTTTTAATATTATTAATCATCTTTTCAGCTATTTAGATTCAGATTTGGAAATATTCCCAAAATCTAAAAACCAAATCTATTAAATGACTTGTGTCAATTCTTTTTTAGATTCATAATTCAAAATATTCCAAAAATCTAATAAAAAAAAATATATTGGCTGATTTATATTTTATTTCAGTTATAAATACTCTAAAAACATATATTTTATTGACTGACATATCTATTCTTATTCAGATCTAGCTAAATATTCCAAAAATCTGAATGACAAAATCTATTGAGTGAGTTGTATTTTAGGTCTATGTTCTCTGCGTAAATCTATAAATGAATATGAAATTGAGCAGTGGGTTACATTTTTCAATGTTATTAATCTTCCCTTCAGTTATTTGCATCCAGAGATACAACATGGGAGTGGAGAGCTGCAACCGTTTCAAGCATCTGGCAAAGCTGTTGAACAATTTTCTACTATTAATTCAGCACGATAGGTTTCTCATCCTAGTCCGGGCTGGCGGAACAGCTAGAGAGTGCAAAAGAAAACACGTTATGAAAAGCGTTCATGCTTCAATTATGATCAGCACCAGAATTAAAGCTTAAATCCCTGGGCGCTATCTTTCCTTAGCTTCCATATCTGCAAATATCACCCCCATTCTTATCATTGCTGTATTTTCTTGACCTTGCAAGACCTGTAAGATGGGACGTTGATACCATTGCCGCCCTCTACCTCGTGATTTTGCATTGTTAGAAACAAGCAATCTCAATCCTCCTACCGCGTTCGGCAACAGCGTCTATCCCTCCGGAGCTTAACATATATTTCGTACTCCAAATTTCTTTCGCATATAGATATGTGATAATTTCTCTATGAGTTATACTTATGGATCTCTGTTAGTGTAGGTCTTTGAAATTGTAGTAGACAGCATGGTAAACTAACGATATTTCCAGGTAGTTTGATCATTAATTGCATTATAACAGAAGACGGTATCTTGGTTATGGATGTTGATTCTTATGAAATCTAAACGTTTTCCTTAACTAAATGGTTTGGGAATAAAATTATCACATCCAAATAATGAGAAGCAAATTCTATGGAATATAGACCAGCATGGAATTGCTGAGTAATTTTGAAACTATTCCACCTTGTTTTTCTAGAGTTTCTGCATACCATCGATTGGAACTCTATATTGATTGGAATTATATTTTGGGAACAAATTTACGACATGCGAGAAATGTAAATCACATATATTTTTCTTTTGAGAATACGAACATGAAGTTGCACTTGTAGCAGAAAGCATCACAAACAATACTAGAATGTAGTGACTTTCTCAAAACATGAAGTTGCATTTCTAGCAGAAAACATCGCAAACAATACTGGAATGCAGACTTTTTAATTGAAAATTTTGGTTTGGTTTGTGGTTTTTTCAAAGATTTGATGAATAGATAAGAAATTTTCAAGGTTCAAATCCCATGTTGAAGAGGAAAATCATTTTGGAAATTAAATTATTATTAGAAATTTGAATAAATCACATTATGATATATGCGAATCATATTTAATATATTATTTAGAGAAATCACATTTAGTATATTATTGATCATAACATTATAAATATATAGGAAATAAGTCACTTTTAGATTCTAAAAAAGTGCATCTATGATTAAGACATCATAGAACAATAATTAATATATAGTAAATAACCAGCAAATCACATGATACATGACATGAAGTATTACTTGCAACACCCTTCCTTGATGGTAACATATAACATACTATAGCAATAAATAAATATCTGTCATATTTGTTTATATGGTCATTACTAGCACTCATTTTCACTCTGGAATCTCACACTTTCAGCGCTTTTCTTAACCATACTTTTGAGTTTTCCACTTGACCCTTTTAAGACATAAATTCTTAAGACCACCATTGACATACTTTGTATAACTCAGGCTTCTCATCCTCTTGCACTGCAACAGGTGAGTCTCAATACTGAACCATCCTATGAAACTGCCACCATTTGTTGAATACCCTAACCTCCACAACCTTGATCAGTTATCTAGGATAGCATTTTTAAGTATAAAATGTCTCTAACATACAATTCTACAACTTAACTTTGTATAAAACAACATTTATTGAGCACACAATTCTACAACTTAACCTTGTATTAAATAACATTTCTTAATGCTCCAAGAGCATGACTCATCACACCAACTTTACCTTATTAAAAACTATGTATAACTGACATGTTTTTTAAAATTATGCATTTACTATTAAGAAATAGCATATTACAACGAATAAATTGCAATTCACGCCAGACCAATAACACTGCATATAAGATAAAATAATAAAATAATAAATTTCTACAAAAGCATTCTGGAAATCCATGTAGCAACCCATGTCACATGCCTCATCTAACATTGACGACATGAGGGTCGAATCCATTTTTGAATGGTGGATCAGGGTTCAAACTCAGATATCCTTTTCTGGCTGCAATTTTGTGCCCGATGGGCATAAAAGTTTTGTTAGAGTTTTCTGCTAAATTCCATAACATACAGACAAAAAAAATGCTCTGTTTTTTACTCTGTTTCTGCACAGAAAATTGGAAAAAATTGTTTTCTGGAAATGGTGTAGCAGCAACACAGTTTGGTGTTGCAGCAACGCTGAACAACACTTTATTTTGTTAACACAGAAAAAACAGAAAATTGCTTACTGGAAAAGGTGTTGCAGCAACAGGAAATTTCTGATAATTTAAAATAAAACTGAAAACAGAACAATACTCAGAAACACTGAAACTGGTGTAACAGAGACGTCCAAGTGGTGTAACAGCAACGGAAAACTAACTTGTATTCATAAACAGTAAATAAGCTGATACAAATTCGTCTTCCTCTTGAGAGAGGGATAACAATAGGAACACTTCAGTTCTAGAAACCAATTTTCTCTATCTCAGAAAATTGCAGGTTCAGCACTGCTGTGCATTTATAAAAGAGACTCACTATTGTTCCTCTAACCTTCTCTCTTTAAAAACAGAACTGATGTTCATTCTCTTGAAAAACATAACTGTTGTTCATTACATTTATAGGAAAAATATCTGAGTTTAAACAGTAAAATAACCAAAATATCCTGTAACGCTTATCTGCGTATTAATTACAGCAAACAGTGATGCCTTTCTCAAGAAAACAAGTCAGCGGTTGCAGGGGAATTCAATTCTGCGTATTTAATGCTCATCAATGTGCAAAATATCAGAAGACTTTGGGGCATCGAACAATCTGAAATATCTGCAGAAGATCAGATTTCGGATCAGTAGTTATTGTGTTGCAGTTGGAATTAAATTCCAACACTCCCCCTTAATTTCAACTGCTGCATACCCAGGCATTTCCTGAAATGATCAAAACTTTTCTTTGCTAATGGCTTTTTCAAGATATCAGCTAGCTGATCCTCTGTTCTGCAGTGCTGCAAAACAATTTCACCATTGTTAACCAATTCACGTAAAGTGAAATTTGGTATCTATGTGCTTTGTTCTTTTATGAAAAACTGAGTTTTTAAATAATGCTATTGCTGAGCTATTGTCACAGTAAATGGTTGTGCCATTTTCTTGTTCATGACACAAATCTCTAAGAACTCTTCTCAGCCACACTGCTTGGCATGCTGGTGGTGTTGCTGCCACATACTTTGCCTCTACTGTTGACAAAGACACAACTGGTTGCTTCTTGGAAGCCCATGAGATGACTCCCAATCCCATATGAAACACATATCCTGATGTGCTTTTCCTATCATCAACACTTCCAGCCCAATCACTATCCGTGTAACCTGTCAACATGAAACTTTCAGAAGAGTATAAAATACCAAACCCCTTCTTTCCATTTACATACCTTAGAATCCTCTTGGCTGCCTGCCAATGAGTCTCTTTCGGTCTTTCCATAAATCTGGAGATTAAACTCACAGCGTGC
>APFE031316779.1:0-24633 GCA_000404065.3 Pinus taeda | reverse complement strand
AGTCAAGTACATAAGGCTGCCAACTATGCTCTTGTACAATTTTGGATCAAAATCCTTGTTGCTGTCTTCTTTGGTCAATTTCAGCCCCACTACAGTTGGAGTCACAGCTGCCTTGCTGTTCTACATGTTAAATCTCTTCAACACTGCTTCTATATATTTATCTTGAGAAATGAAAACACCATTTTCACTTTGGTCTACTTCAATTCCAAGAAAATATCTTAAGAAGCCCAAGTCAGTCATTTCAAATTCACTTTTCATGACTGCTTTAAAATCAACAATGAGAGAAGCATCATTGCTGGTAAAGATCAAATCATCTACATATAGAACAACAATAATAATCTTACCATCATTCTCCTTTATGTAGAGTGTGGGTTCACCATCACACTTATCAAACCCATTCTCAATCAGATAAGCATCTATTCTGTTGTACCATGCTCTTGGAGCTTGCTTTAGCCCATAAAGAGCCTTCTTCAGTTTGCAAACTTTATGCTCTTGGCCATTAACTTCATAACCTGGAGGTTGTTCAACATAAACCTCTTCTTTTAACACTCCATTCATGAATGTAGATTTAACATCCATCTGATAAATCTTCCATTTGTGTTGTGTTGCAATAGACAACACTATTCTGATTGTTTCCGTTCTTGCTACTGGTGCAAAGGTTTCATCATAGTATTTGCCTTGTTTCTGCTTGTAGCCTTTCACAACAAGTCTTGCTTTGTGCCTGTCAATCTTGCCTTCAACATTGCTTTTGGTCTTATAGACCCACTTAACTCCAATGGCATCTTTGCCTTCAGGGAGGTCCACTAACTCCCATGTTTTACTCTTTTCAATTGCACCAATTTCTTCATTCATTGCTTCAATCCATTTATCTTCATTTACAGCATCTTCAAAATGAACTGGGTCATCAACATGACAATATAAAGCGAATGATGAATTCAGACCAGTATTATTACTTACCTCTCCTTGTTCATAAATCTCATTCAGATTTCTGAATCTTGGTCTTCTTGGTGTGCTTGGAGTTCCATCTGAACTTGAGGGTATTTCTGATCCCTGTGGTGTGCTTGGAGAAGCACTTCCTTGACTTCTTAAGGCTGTTTGAATTCCAGCTTGTGGTGTGGTTTGCTGAATTTGCTATGGTGGAGGAGGAGCCACCAAGGAAGGATTATTTGTTGTTGTCCCTTCCTGTTCTTCTTCATGAGACACAATTGTCTTCACATTCACTGTTTTTTCTAAGCTTCCATGCCAAGCTTCATCTTCAATGAACTGCACATCCCTGCTTACTATCAATTTCTTAGTGGATGGATTATAGAGTTTGTATGCTTTTGACTCATCACAACAACCAATAAATACACACTTCTCCCCCTTACTATCAAGCTTTTTCCTTAGCTGATCTGGTACATGTGCATAAGCTACACAACCGAATACTCTCACGTGAGTGACAATTTTCTTTTGACCACTCCATGCTTCTTCTGGTATTTTGTTCATGACAGCTTTAGTTGGGAATCTATTCAAGATGTAAACTGCGCAAGTGACAGCTTCTGCCCAATACTCATGAGGCAAGTGTTGTGCCTTCATCATACTTCTAACCATGTCAAGAATGGTCCTATTCTTTCTTTCGGCAACACCGTTTTGCTGAGGTGTATACCTTGAGGTGAACTGCTTTTGTATGCCATTTTCTCTGCAAAAAGGCAGAAAGTCTTGGGAGATGTATTCTCCTCCTCTATCTGTTCTGATCACTTTGATATAATGCCCACACTGCTTCTCAACAAGAGTTTTGAAGTGGTGGAATTTCTCAAACACTTCACTCTTCTATTTCAGCATATACACCCATGTTTTTATGGTGTAATCATCAATGAAAGTTAAAACATATCAATTTCCGGCAAATGATGGTATTTGCATTGGTCCACACACATCATAGTGAACAATTTTCAAGGGTGCTTTTGCCCTTATACTCTTTCCTGCTGGAAAGCTTTCTTTGTGTTTCTTGCCCAAGATGCAGCCTTCACAAAGGCTGTCCAGTTTCTGAATCAACGACAATCCCTTTACCATTCCCTTTCTGTGAAACAGATTCAGGCCTCCGAAATTGAGATGTTCAAATCTCAACTGCCACAACCAATTTTCATCTTTCACTTGTTCCTGAAAGACTTCTTGTGTTACAGCTGCAATAGTTCTTCCTTCCTTCAAATCTGCCCTGAGTTTGAGAGGAAACATTCTATTGCTGGTCATCTGCACCTGTGCAATGATCTTCTTACTTGAAGGTATATCTCTGATTGTACACATATCATCTTTGAAGAACAAATTGTAACCTTTGTCAATGAGCTGTCCAACGCTCAAAAGATTACATTTCAGACCAGGTACATAGTATACCTCTGGCACAATCATCTGTTCTCCATTTCTTGCTCGAATACTGACTCTGCCCTTACCCTTGACAGATATCTTACTGTCAGTACTTGTTGTTACCTCAAATTTCACATCTTCATCCAGCTTGGCAAACATTGCAATATTTCCAGTCATGTGATTACTACAACCTGAGTCTAAGAACCAAAAATCTTCTTGTTTGTCTTGTGCATTGTTACATGTTAACAGCACATTCTTTGGATTCTTATCTACTTCATTTGCAAAATTAAGATTCTGCCTACTATTCATGTCATTTTGTTTTTTCCTACATTCATTGGCGTAGTGCCCATATTTCTTACAATAATGACACTGGACTTGGGATTTGTCATATTTTTTTCCATGAGCTTGTCGTTTGCTTGAACCTTCATATTGGTTCTGATTACAGCTCCTTCCGCTTGTGCTTGCAGGATAATTTCTGCCTCTGTTTTGGCTTCTTCCACGACCTCTGTTATTTTCTCTGCCTCGACTTTTTCCTTGGTTGAAAGACATCTGAGTCTTGAATGCTTGCTCAAAAGAGGAATCTGTTCCTCTACTCAGTCTGTGTTCATGAGACATAAGAGAAGCACTCAGTTCATCTACCGTGAACTGTGAGAGATCTTTTGTTTCTTCTATTGCTACCATAGCAGCTTCAAACCTTGAGGGTAAACATCTCAAGATCTTCTCTACGATCCTTCTTTCTTCAAGAATTTCACCATGAGATCTTATCTGGGTTATCAACCCAATAACTTGAGTGAAGAATTCTATTGTATCAGATTCCTTCATGCTGAGTGTTTCAAAGTCTCTCCTCAACATCTGCAACTTTGCAGTCTTCACCTTCTCCATGCCTTGATAGGCAGTTTTGAAAATATCCCATGCTTCTTTGGATTTTGTTGTTACTGGAATCCGTGGAAAAACCCTTTCATGTACTGATTGGAAGAGGAAAAATAGGGCTTTGGCATACTTCTTCCTGTCACTCTTCAACTGGTCTTTTTCTGCTACTGTCAAAGAAGCCAATGTTGTTGCATCTGCAGGTTCAGCATAGCCAGTTTCAACCAGCTCCCATATTCTTTGAGAAGAAAACAATGCTTTCATTGTTATGGACCAATAACTGTGATTTTTCCCATTAAAATGTGGCAGTTTGGAATTTGTCAAATCTGTTCCAGCATCTTCCATCTTAACTCTATATAGGTAAAGAAGAAATAGTGACTGTAAAATTAAAAACAAGCAAAAACTTTCTCTGTTGGAAAAAATCTGCTCAATAAACTTCTTACAGCTCCTATAGTGAAAAACAAACTTTGTTTTTGACTCACTGAGTGCCTAGACCAGCTCTGATACCATGTTAGAATTTTCTGCTAAATTCCATAATAAACACACAAAAAAATGCTTTGTTTTCTACTCTGTTTCTACACAGAAAACTGGAAAAATTTGTTTTTTGGAAATGGTGTTGCAGCAACACAGTTTGGTGTTGCAGCAACGTTGAACAACACTCTGTTTTGTTAACTCAGAAAAATAGAAAGTTGCTTACTGGAAACGATGTTGCAGCAACAACAAATTTCTGATAATTTAAAATAAAACTGAAAACAGAACAATACTCAGCAACACTGAAACTAGTGTAACAACGATGTGCAAGTGGTGTAACAACAACAAAAAACTAACTTGTACTCATAAACAGTAAATAAGCTCATACAAATTCGTCTTCCTCTTGACAAAGGGATAACAACAGGAACACTTTAGTTCGAGAAACCAATTTTCTCTATCTCAGAAAACTGCAGGTTCAACACTGTTGTGCGTTTAGAGAAGACACTCACTATTGTTCTTCTAACCTTCTCTCTTTAAAAACAGAACTGCTGTTCATTCTCTTAAAAAACATAAATGTTGTTCATTACATTTATAGGAAAAATATCTGAGTTTAAACAATAAAATAACCAAAATATCCTGTAACGCTTATCTGCGTATTAATTACAGCAAACGGTGAGGCCTTTCTCAAGAAAACAAGTCGGCGGTTGTAGGGGAATTCAATTCTGCGTATTTAACTCTCATCAATGTGCAAAATATCAGAAGAATTTACAACATCGAACAATCTGAAATATTTGCAGAAGATCTGATTTCGGATCAACAGTTGTTGTGTTGCAGTTGGAATTAAATTCCAACAATTTTAGGTTGAATGAACTCATCCTCCACCAACACACTGCTAGAAACTCACCCCTGACTACAGTTTGGATGGTTGCCATATCCAAAATATCCTCCAGGTGGCGAATCTTCCTCTCGGCTAACCTTAGGAGATCACTAATTCACATCAATGGCACAGTCCATGATAGTGGCAACATAGCATTAACGACAGATTGCATGACAGTGGCAAAACCATCCAAATTATCAATTAATGATGTTTTTTCCTTGAATCCTGGCATAAATATGATTTCTTCAAAAAGTGTCTACGGGGAAACGGTTCTTTCGCAATAGGTCTGGATTCCTTTCATTAGCTTGCAGTGTCATGGTTTCAATGTGGCAGCTCAAATCCACCGACTTTGGATTTTCTTATATCAACACATCAATATATTTAGGCTGATAGGCCTTTCTATGCATCAACAATTGTCAACACTTTTAACCTGAACCATTTGATCAAGTTTGACAGTTTCAACCGTTGATTTGAAGTTGACTGCTTTTTCCAAATATATGATTTGCCTTCTTTTCACCTCCAGTTCTGCTGTGCATTGAACCTGGCCCTTTCAGTTACATTACTGCTTTTTCCAATTCTTTTCACTCTCGAAAGATATTTTCAAAAGATATTTCACTACCTTTTCTTTGACAGTTGTTGAACAGTTTGATCAAGTTTGACAGTTTCAACCTTTGGTTTGAAGTTCACTGTTTTTTCCAAATATATGCTTTGCCTTCTTTTCACCTCCAGTTCTGCTGTGCATTGAACCTGGCCCTTTGAGTTGCATTACTGCTTCTTCCAATTCTTTTGTCACTCTAAAGATATTTTCACTGTTTTTTTTTTTACAGTTGTTGTTGTTGTTCTTCTTCCCTGGGTTTTGGCAATCACTGTTCTTCTTCCCGGGCAAATGAAAGAACCGATTTCGTTTTGCAAGATCCAATTCAGATTCAATAATTAGAAAATTGATAGCTACAAGTTCGGA
Organism: Pinus taeda; assembly: GCA_000404065.3. Lineage (NCBI taxonomy): Eukaryota > Viridiplantae > Streptophyta > Pinopsida > Pinales > Pinaceae > Pinus > Pinus taeda. The sequence continues at coordinate 19,120 of APFE031316779.1, read as the reverse complement.
TTCAAGAATTTCAAAAGCCCCAATTGAGGCAATTGTCGGACTTGATCGGCCCCAATCTTAATATACCAGGTAGAAGAATATGTTCAGATGCTGTAAGAGTTGTGAATTTGTCAAATCAAGATATGAACAGGCTGAGTTCTATGAATCAGGCCTATATCTCTGAGCAGCAACAGATTTTGCAGAACCCCTCTCCACCCGAGTTCTACATGCAAGACCCGGGATCCGATTTCGTTTTGCAGGGCTGCTAGCAAATGAAAGAACCCCACGGGGATCAGTAGCATCAAACCCTCTACTTTGTGCATGCGGGATCTTCCAAGATGCAATAGCACATGAGTGTCGTTGGTCCAATGGGCCAACCGGTGCCGGGAAGCAGAGAGTATTATAACCCCTCGTAGAGGATGACTCGACCCGTGTAGGTTTGCAGTTTTGAAGTAGCGGCGCCGTTATCAAATACCATGGCCATCATTGAGGAAGGTTCATACCCCACAGAGGACGAGGATTAAAATTCCTACCTTTGAGAAAGGTTCAGACCCCACACAGCCACAGAAGACGAGAGTTAAAATTCCTGCTCTTGTTTCCAAGGTGCCACGGGAGCCCATAGCCATCGATAAAAGAATTGTTTACAAACCCACTGTGCCCGTTCCTGTTGCAGATATAGAGCCATACTTGTATCATAATTTTGTCTATGAACTGACTCCCCAAAAGATATACTACATGCAGGTACCTCCGGCCATGAATCCTCAATATCAGTTGATGAGTCTTGACCTATGAATACTGTTGAATTTCATGCCCCTTCTTCATAAACGCCTTAGGAGAAGCTGGAATTAGCAGAGTTAATCCGCCTTGCTAAGCTCCGCAGGTTGGGTTACAGAGGACAATGGTAACCCATATATCTATTGCATATACTGTCAGCCTCCCTCTGGATAATTAGCGTGAGCAAAACCATATTTTGAATACAACTTGGAAGAGGGTTGGCTGAGAATACCCAGTTACCTGCCATGGTGAGGGATTATATGTAATATGTATCCACACTGCAAACTCTTGTGGATACCAATGGAGCAACTGTGTTAGTGAACATTACTAACTGGTTTATAATGAGAGTTGGCCTGCAGATCAGGTGAAGACATTGACTGTATTCAGGTGAATTACCATGTATAAATCTTCAGCTTGGTAATCCACCTGGAGTTTGATGAATTTTTCTTTGGTTGCTCATTTTGTTTGTTTATTCTGGTATTAATGAATGATTGCCTTTTCAAGGCATCGAAATTTTGGGTCGTTGGGGCTTAATGTATTTCTTTCTAATATCACAAGGAAAATCCTAATCTTTCACAAGGAAAATCCTAATATTTCACAAGGAAAATCATAATATTTCTGTTTGGCATTTCATTTAAGCTGTTGTGAGTTAACAGATTTATCATTAACAGTAATGATAATTTAAGGTCATTATACTGTTATCCTGAGGTTGGAAATTATTTGGATTATGTGACGAGGGATTTTTTTTATATCACAATTTTACTATTTGGTTTACAAAGTTGTATGCTTGTTTTTTTTTAAACCTATGATTTCTAACTTATATTTAATTTTCACATGTCCATAATGTTAATGAGCATAAAATAATTCAATCCTCCTTAGAGAAAAGGTAAATTGATTTGTTGACTGTAATATCCATAATGTTAATGAGCATAAATTAGTTTAATCTTTGTTAGAAAAAGGTAAGTTGACTTGTTGACTATAATGTCCATAATGTTAATGAGCATAATTTAATTCAATCCTCATTAGAAAAACGTAAGTTGACTTGTTGATTATAAATCTAGAACATGCAATACAAAAGTCTCACATGTTCATATTGTGTGATTTTTGAAGACATAGGTGACAAAATAGCATCATAATCTTAAAAGAAAGTGAGAAGTAATCAAACAAAGTGATAAATATACATTTGCATGATAATAATGTTTTTTTGTTTCCATGATGTGTCTCCGCAGCCCACTTCTCTCATTGGCATGCAAGAAATCAAAGGCCCTAATTACCTTACAATCACCTTCCATCCATATTGTCCTCCATCATCTTCATTATGCATCTAATCAAGAAACTTTCCTTTTTTAACTCATCTTCTTAAGTTTAGTCTTTGTCCTTTTTTTCTAATATTATGTTTTGCCTTTTTAAATGCAATATACAATTATGGTTTTCAATGAAATATATTGGTAGGGGATAGTCATGGTGGTTATTGCCTTGGTCACTAGCAAGCTTCATATATGCTTGGCCATCTATAGAGGTTTCTTGATTTTGGGTAATTAACTTAATCTAAAATGAAATAAGACATTCAATGTGTTCCTTGTAATATAGATATAAACAAAACATCTGAAGAAAAGTAATTGCACAATGATCCAGTCCAAGAAAAAAAGTATTCCACAAACCAATTAACTCTTCTAGAAAAATTCAACAATTCCAATTTAATAATCCTATCGGCCTCTCTTTGTACCTTTTAGGACAATTGCTAATAATACCAAAATCCTTCCGCAAACCAAAAATCATTTTATATATATTTAATCCATTAAATGGATTTGAAGGATGATGATGCAATTAGTGGTGCGCTTCTGGTTAAGGAAAATTCATAAACTAAATTTACTTCACTTACTCCTGTTGCGACGACCAATGAGAATATAACCTCACACATCCCCACTGTACGCTTAGAATTGTGTTGTGGCGATTTCTCAAAGATCACATTTGATATGATTCATGTCACAACTTTGTTCTCAAATGAAAAGCTTAGCTGCAAATAAAAATTACCTCATTGCAGGTCAACCAAATCTGGGATAACAACAAAATAATTACATCGATGGAGACCACTCCATTTTTGTGACGATGCAATGATGGTGGGCTGTTGGAGACTTTGGACTTGGCCATAACAACAATAATGGACAGACACAAAACAAAAAATAAAATTTACTCTCAACAATCACTCCTTCCAACCCAATCTCCTCCAACCCTAATATGTTTACATTGCAATAAACTCAAGATATTGTTAATAATATAACTTATTATCTACATAATTTGTCAGATGATGAACATTGAGCTTCGTGGTCTCGTCACGATGATCATATAACATATTACCCTACCTACGTAATTGGTTATTGGATGTTAAAAAGGTAAGGTTAAAATTAGTTCAGATGATGAACAATGAGCTTCTGGGTCTCCTAACGATCATCCGGAGACATTGACCTTCAGAAAAACTGTAACCCAGTTTCCATTTTTCACTTTCTATTTTATTTTTATATTAAAAAATGGTTAATAATTATTTTATACTCATAATTTAAACCATAAAAAACTACCAACATTGTAATAAATATGTTTAAAATATTTTATTATACTTTGAGACTTTTTTTATTACATTCAATCATTACAACTAAAGAGACATTCAAACGGTAATGTGCTGAGAATATCTAGTCAATGTAAATTAAACAAGTAATTATGTAAGTTTTAAATAACTCTTAACTTGAAATTTAAACATTTTCAAGGTCACTTGAAGGTTTGAAGTAGAATTTTTTTATTGTAGTTTTTCATCCCAATTAATCATTAAATTATAACTAAATTTAAAAATATTAATATTTATTTAAATAATAATTTTTAATAGATAAAAAATTGATTTATTGATTTTTAATAACAAGTAGTACATCATAATTTTTATTTAAATTAAGATTATATTAATTTCATAAAAAACATAAATATCTTAATTTTTAAGTTAATTAATATTTTATATAATTTTATAAAAAATAATTATATAATTTTTTTTTAAATTAAATGAAAGGACCTATTGAAAGATTTATTATGCAATTTTTATTAAAAAAAATAGAATGATAGCACATGGATTTGAAAGATAACAGTGTCAACCAGCAAATTTAAAAGAATTAATAAAAATAAGTGATAAATTAAGAAGGTTTCTACGACAAACTAATAAAAAAGGGGATCGCCATATTTATAAACATTATAGAATATATTTTATATATCTAAGGAATTACTAAAAATAACTAAAAAGTAATGAAGTTCTACAGAAAATATAAGAAAAGGAGATTTAAACACTATAGAATATATTTTTATATAGAATGGATATGATTGTTGTAAAATGGGAAGATTTTTTTTTAGGAAAACTCTTCTCTACGAGGCATACCCAATCTATTATTTAATAACTAATAAAAGGTATAATGCATTGTAGAGTCTTTGTGGGTTTAATAGGAATATTCAACAACATAAAGGCTTAAAGAAATTTAGGCAGCATCACAATAAGTTTAAAAAAAAGTTTATATTTTAAATTTATTTCTGACTTATTTACTCTATAAATAGAGATTAAAAAAGCATAAATTATTTATAGTTTTCCATTTTAGCACACTAGAAACCACTTGCAATTAATTATCGTTAATACTCAATATTCATTGAGATAACTATTGTGCTACAAAATTAGAGGGTGCATGGCACGCCTACTTGTAAATATGACACATCCATTCCTGTCCATTCGTGCAGTCTCCCACTTGAAATATATCTTACAATAGTCTAAGAGAGAATTCATCTATGAGCTAACTTCTAGAAGCCATGAAGCTGATACAATTACATAACCCCTTAAATTTACTTGTATGCATCTATGAGCCAACTGCTAGGAGCCATGAAGGGTGTAGAATTACGTCACCAGTTCAATTTACTTGTTCTCACTAGTTACATCAGCGCATGAGAAACATTATGCAAACTATCAACTTTGTCCAGTATTGTATGTATCATATTCCATCCTCTACCATGTATCGAATTTAATGATAGTGGATACTAACATGTTTTTATTCACATGAAAGGGTGGGTTCTTAGCTAAATAATTGTAATTATTACTATCACATTTTATACCTAGCCTTTCATGTGAAAAAATGTTATAAGCCAAATGGGATATGTACACGTATGATTACTTTTCATATACTCTTCCTTTGCAATGAACAATATGATCACAACCCATGGCTTTCTCATCCAACTCACTTCACCACCAAATAGTAAAAACATATATCTACTAGTACACCTCCTCACATTTACATCCCTCTCTCAATCAAAATCTACATAAACCAATATACACATTCTCTGTTAGAACCCTAAAATAAAACTATGATCACAAATAGAAAATTTGAAAGAACCTCAAAAATACCTAAATATCCTCTTCAATTTAGCCCAATGTTCACGTCTTGGATTAGCCATGAATAATCTCAAGACTTTCAAGAGTTGGGAAATGTCTAGTCTAGCAGAGACCACAACATACTCAAACTACCAACTAGACAAGCATAAAAAACACAAGTCATATACTCCATCTCTATTAGAATTATATACATAACCCAACTAAAAACATAGTTCCCTCAAAAATCAAAATACTCAATGGTTTACAATCTACAATGAGAAAACATTACAAGATAAATTCCACATACTTTGACTCAACCAATACTTTTATGTATTTTCTATATCTCATAATCTCCATTATTAATATATATTTCCATCACCCAAGTTCGTCCTGTCAAATTGTGTTCATAGATGAGACATCAAATCATGAATAACATCCTTACAATTACGAAAAAAATATCATAGCATCACCAAATGAAAACACTTAGGAGAGAATGTTTTTACATATGCTTTTAGCATTACAATTGTTGGAGTATGTAGCTCCTACTTTTCTTATGTGTGATCAAATTTTATTGTTAGGATTATTAGCCATGATTAGGTAGACTTAGTTCTCTATGTAGATAGTATGTTTCCTAGTTTCTAGGAGGTTGTAAGATCTAGCTAGTTCGAGATGTATTCTTGAAATAGCTAACTTCCTAGATTAGTGTGTGTTTGAGATATTCCTTCAAATGAGAAATTGTGACTAATACAATTTGTCTATCTTGATACAAATGCTTTGTATTTATATTCATAATATTATATTGTTTACCATAGATTGATCAACCAAAGTCACACTATGGCTAACTCCCTCATACGAAGGCATGTGATTATGAGAAATTGGACAGTACATTGTAGTGTGCATTATGTTCACTAAGGTTTGTTTCATAATGATATTTGATTTGTCACTTTTATGATATCCATGGAATTTTAATGCCTCTAGCATGAGTCTCAAAAGAGATATATTTGAAGGAACAACCAAATCAAGTGGAAAGTAATTTTAGTGTGAAGCTACAAGAGAAAACTAATATTGTGATGAAGCATATGGAAGCTACAAATGTAAGAAGTAAGATATGATCTATGTAGGAGATCAAACATCCTTATGCAAAGCTGTGAAATGAAGGACATGTGCCAAAGGAGATCCGTGGTTATGGAGAATAGTTACTAGGGTTTGGAGAAAAAACATTGCCATTATAAGAGGGAACGAACCGTGTCATTTCCATAATAATTCTCATCCTATTGAGCTTACCCATGCTCAAAATTGATTGATTTCATGATGTAGCAGTACATTTTCACCTTCCAACCATGGATTTCTTTTGTAGCATATTGAGAATTCGATCATTTGGTTATTCTCGCAAATAATTCAAAGCTTATAAATTTGTGGGGACCCAAAGCTCATTTTGAAATCTTTGAAGTGCCCAAATTGTTCTTGATGCCTTCAATAAGGAATATCATCCTATACATGAAGGGAAACATTTAGAAGATTTCCGAGAGAAACTTCAATATGAAGGTATCATATGTCCATAGATTACATTATTACTCAAAAAAAAATGAATGTGACCTCTAGTGATGAAAATCTCTATAAGAAAAACTACCAAGTATTTTACCAGAGAGCTTCTCGATTTCCCTATGATTTTCTCAACTTAATATTATTAAGAGAATTGATGGAAGAGATATCACCTATCCTACACAAAAAAATTGGTTACAAATTCGTGGTTGCCTAGATATGTGACTACATAATAACTTTGGAAGGTTTTCCATTTTCTCTAATGACATTTCACAATGCAGAAAATACCTAGTTTTAATTAGTGTAGCCAATGAATGATAACAATTTGAAGCTCATCGTCGTATTTGATAACAAAATGTCAAATTAACAGATGAGGATGTTCTACTCGACATGATAATGAATATTAAATGTGGAATTTTGAGTTTGAATTTGGATATAGAGCATAAGACGTTGAACTGGTTAGGGCTAAAAAAGTGAATGGATAAGGTTGAGAAAGGTAAAAAATGATTATATTTAAAACATAAGGATGAAAGTTCCATATCAAACATGGTCAAAAATGTGTGTAGATACATATGCTCACTCCTCAAAGCCATCTGTAAAATAAGTACTTTCCATGAAGCAAAGGGAGAAAAGTCAAATATAATGAAATACCATCAAATTGACAACCCAATTCTCCTTTTGATAAGACATAGAACATATAATGAGCCTCATTGTGAGTTACAACGAGACGAGGAGCTAGAAAAAGGGACCACAAATAGTGAAACATTGTATCTTTTATTGGTATAATAAAGAAATCACCCTTCTCCCCTACAAAAATCTATTTTCTATATTGTTGACCACGTATTTTTATGGTTTTTCATTATGCTAATGCTAATGTGATTTTTAAGGATATATATTAGTGGTTTTCTATCGATTGTGTAGGTTACAACTATAACAAGCTCTAGGCCTTATATCTATAGTTACATCACCAAAAGAACTAATAATACACCTTCAAGCATAAGTTGTCGTGTGATTTTTAAGGATATATATTAGTGGTTTTCTATCGATTGTGTAGGTTACAACTATAACAAGCTCTAGGCCTTATATCTATAGTTACATCGCCAAAAGATCTAAGAATACACCTTCCAGCATAAGTTGTCCTCCCTTTCCCTTCCAACATAAGGTGGACATTAAAGTATTTTATTTATGGTGAGCATCAAAATAATTTTATATTCATTAGAAACTTATTATATTTTTAGGAGTTGTTGATGGTGTTGGATCCACCAACGTTTAAGGGATCTCCCCGATATGAGGTCCCAATTAGACCTCATACCATTTAGTGTAGGAGTCCCATCCAGTATGATGGCTCTATTTCCATATACTATAGATTTTCCTTAGCTCTTACTGTTCAACATATGAGAGTGTTACACTGGTACCTTTGAAAAGAAAAGTGAGTGTGCCTAGTGAGTGCATAACATAACTATGTATAGTTTCTCTTATTGCAAAGGGGGAAAGAAACATGAGGCTCTAAGTGAGAGATAATAGTACCACCCAGAATGAGACAAACATCAACCAAGAAGAAGTGGTTAGCATCTAGCAAAATAGTCCACAGTGGATACAGTTGTTGAAACCAAAGTGTAGGGGAAGATCCTCCCACCACCCAATCTAATAGTCTAATTGGAAAATATTGGTTAGCACATTCAACTTTTATTATTAATTTTTTTTATTGATATGTTTCTAAGTGATCATTGTTGATGAACGCTCATGCAAAATTATAGTAATATTTTACATAGCAACCAATTTTATATAATTAATTACACTTATGTTTAATATTTTTGGAAGATATTCCATAACCACTTATAATTAGGTTTAATATTAATTTTACTAATGACTTTAAGTTTTTAAATATTAGGTTATATCGTTAAATTTAGGTTTGCATATTGATTTTAATATTAGTTTAATAATCAAATAATAGATTTAGTTTTTAGTAATAATATATATAATGTTATTTTATATATAATAATATTAGGTTTGTATAAAATTCAATAACATATAAAATATATTATTAATACATATTTTGTAATTAATTTCATTAAGTATTACAATAATATTTACAAATAAATATTAATTAATGAATAATATTTTCTTAAAAAGTCACCAAGGTTTACAGTTTAAGTTTGGTTTTAAGCTTAATAATAGTATATTATGGTAGTAATAGTTAATAAAATTATTATTATTGAACATTATTAATAATACTTTAACATTAATTCTCGCTAATATCAATATTAGCACTTATTTAACATTAACAAACGCTTATATAACATTAAAAGTAATTATAAAATACTAATATCAATTGTTATTAATATTTCTCTAAAAAATTAACTTAAAATTAATATTAAGATTAATAATATCATTATTACTAATTATAATAATTTGCATTAATACTTTAATTAATTAATATTACCTTACATTAATATTATTCATTAATAATAATATTAATTAATATATGGGAACGTTGGAGTAGTAATTGTTAACCTCAAAAAAAAATTAGGAATTCAGTACACATGGGATCTTGGCATTTCAACAAACAATCAAGTGAAAGCTTTTTCTCTCTGGTGTGGTCTGAAAATCAGTTTGGCTCATGATATGAAAAATTTGTCTATAGTTGTGACTCCATGATTATTATTCAGGAATGTACGAAGCTTCTCGAGAAAGTCAATCTTCTCAATGATGAAACCTCCTCAATCATGGCAAGGATTATTTATGTGTTAAAAAAAATTGAAAAGGGAAATTTGTTCCATGTGTTCCATGCCAATAACCACTTAGCAGATGGTCATGCCAATGCGGGGGTGATGCTCAAGCAAGGTAGTTTATGTATAAATCAAGACAAATCTTCATGTCATATCCCTTGATCTATAGCAGCAAGTCAACGTTGTACTACAGGGGTACGAGTCTTCAGAGAATTAAGTTGGTAGTTTAGATGGTTAACTCCCCGATGTTCCTCCATAGTGCTCTGGAAGATGGGATGGTTGCATTCAGGTTAATGCAGAGGTGTTGTTTCATTGGAATGCAAATTATGTGCGAGGACATGTGGGCATCATAGTTTCATTTACTCAGTTGGATTCACAATATAGCCATCCTGCTGAGGAATATAGTACCATCACATTACGATTCTCGTTAACTCTAGTGATGGAGGAAATGGAGGGAATTTTCCTTAACAAGACGTTGAATCAATTAGCATTTATGAAGGTTAAGTTCGGGAGGAATATTGGGGTTGAACAAGCCATTAAATGGTAGTTGGTTACGGTGAGTTAATCAAAGGATAATAATTGTCCAGAGGCAGATTCCTGTAAAGATGGCCTCCGTGCATAATGCTAGTGGTGAAGGCTCTGGGTTCAAAAGCCAGGGGTCTGGTCATGGTAGTGGTGGAAGTGTTAAGAATTTGGTGGACAATTCTTGTAAACAAGTTATAAAGGAGATTGTTAAGGAAGTTAATGAGAGTATGGCATTTCTTTATGCTCAATTATCTCGATTGGTTAAAGATATGGAATTATTATAAAATACAAAGGCACGCATTTGTATCGATGTGATTAGCATACAACAGAAGGTGGATAACATCGAAATAAAAGTGGAAATTCCTACTATCAGGGTTTTAAAAGACGTTTTTTGGGTTAGGGAAGCCACCATGTAAAATGTTGTTGGTGTTGAGGATGTTGTTTCTGAGGTCGTGATTGTTGTTGTTGTTGTTGTTGTTGGGGTTGATAACAGAAAGGATGTCATGGAGGAATTGAAGACTACTATGGATAAATATCTGGGAGAAGAATTTCATCCCAGTAGCTACTGAAATTTTCCATTCAAATATTATATATATTCTATGTCAATGCATATAATATAGTGGTGTTTCCTAAAGAGTCTACCGTTATAGTTATGCTCGAAAACTATATGTAAATAATTCTGATAACATAAAAATCTCATTCATATCTAAATGGATGGAAATGGCTAAAAGCATAATCTTAAATTTCGTATGGGTCGTGGGCCTTTTCGAATTGATATAATGAAAATACTAGCGTTTCTCTTAAAAAATAAATATTAATTAATGATAATATTTTTATATTTAATATTATTAATATTAAAGGTACATTTACTAATGGTTGAATATTTAACCTTTCCTTACATATATTCGGTAGGAAAACCTTGTTTATATGACAAATCTAAGTTCTAGGTTGATTGCGTTATATAATATATTAAATATTATTTTAGGTTTATAATTTGTTTATATATTTTATATTTTAATTGACCCAATATTATAATTAGTTAGGAGATTCAAGATTTACCAAACAGATATTCTTGGATTATTAAAATTTTGTTTCGATGAGTCTAAGTAATCAATGTTGGTGCAAAAGTGTGGTTACGTTTAAGTTAGTAACCAATGTTATATAATTAAGGATATTTATATTTAACATTTTTGTAAGATATGTCATAATAATTTATAGTTAGTTTTAATATTAAGTTTATTAATATTAGGCTTAAATTTTTAAATATTAGGTTTAGGTTTTCAAATATCAGAGTTAATATTATTTACGTTTTACGTTTATATTAAGTATATCGTATTAGGGTTTATAATAATAATAATAGGTTTAGTTTTAATAATAAAATAATAATAATTTTAGATTACATTAAAAAGATTATTTGTGCATCATTAATAAATAAACGTTTTATAGTAATCCCTTAATACATTATTAATAATATATATGTTTTTGAAAAAATATTGATAAGATTAATATTAATTGATATTATTTGGTTTAGGTTTAAGCTTAATAATATTAGGTTAGTGTAATAATATTTTAGTATTAATTTTCACTAATAATATTAACACTTATATAATATTAATAACAATTATAGAACACTCATATCAATTGTTATTAATGGTTTACCCCAAAAAAATTGATCATAAATTAATAAGAATAATAATAATAATAATAATATTAAGTTTATTATAGTAATTTTCATTAATACTTAGCTATAATACTACATTATAATTATTATTAGTATATATAACATTTGTTATGTTTAAATGTTATGAATATTAAGGTTTATTCACTAATGGATGAATAGTAAACCTATGTTTAGTTATATTAAAATTATAATATTAAATCTAATATTACCTTAAAAATAAACATGATACTAAAATTATTAATTTGGAAAATTATGCTAAAATATTAGCACAACCATCTATCTATAATATACTTATAATGAACCATATTCAACTATATTGAACTGTAGTGGATGATAATGGTTTACGATTGAGGCCTATAGTGCATGGTGAAGGTTAAGTATAATCAAATGATGGTTAGCTGTCAACAACAACTATTGCAATTGTAGCCATAGTTAAATAATTGTCAGCTATATACAAGTCGTAGTCAAGTCATGTTCTGTACTAATAAGTTTTATAAAATATAGACAAACCATAGTCAAAATATAGACAACCATAGTATAACTATATTCAAGCAATGGTCAACTATAGTCAGTCATATTCAATCATGGTTGAACATAGGCAAGCCATGGTCAAATGATGGTCAATCATAGTGAGATCATATTCAACCATAGTTATTCATAACCAACCACAGTCAAACCATGGTCAAGCATAGTGATACAATTATTAATCATAGACAAAAAGATAATTATCAATGTTTAAACATGGAGAACATGGAAAAATATAGTCAACCATAGTCAAGCAATACTTAAACATAGTCATTCATAGTCAAAACATAGTTAGTATTGTTTAAAGATGGTGAACATGGAAAACCCTAATATTCAAATCCTAAAATGAAAACCAAATAACAAAATTAGTAAAAAATAGTTAGCCATATTAGAGAGCATAGATAAACAATGTCAACCTTGATAGTCATTGTTTAAATAATTTACCATGAGCAAGCTTTCTCAACCATATATTTAGCATATTTAATATTGGATTTTAATATTAGGGTTTTAGTATTCGGATTTACTATTAGGCTATACTGTAGAGTTTTAGTATTTGGTTTTAATATTAGGATTTTAATATTGCATTTCAATACTAGGCTTTTAACATTATGGTTTTAATAATCAAACATGTTGTGATGCCAAAATGATGCAAGAATCTATCCAACAATCTATTGTGACAAACATTGTCATAATATGATAATCACTAGGACAATCATTGTCACAATGTTAAATTATGTTGCAAATTGTTCAATGTCGCATTATGACATTACAACATTAGGGTTTATAATATTGAGTTAAATATTGGGTTTCTAATATTGGGTGTAATATTATTAGGTTTTATAACATCAGAGTTTCTAATTTTTTGTATAATATTAGGGTTTAATATTGTAACATTGGAATGGTACATAAATCTTTCCAACCTCACATTGTTACAATTTTTTTTCAATGTGGCAATCAACCTCACAATGATTGTCACAATGTTACATTACATTACAATTTATTCAATGTCGCATTGTGACATTACAAAATTAGGGGTTTATAAAATTAGTTTAATGTGAGGGTTTAATATTAGGTTTATAGTATATGGTTTAATATTGGGTTTAACATTAGGATTTATAATATTAGGGTTTAATATTGCGTATGATATTAAGGTTTACGATAATCCTCATTAATATTGCCTTTATAACATCGGCTTTAATATTAGGGTTATAAGATTGTGTTTATAATATTATGGTTTAATATTGGGGTTTTAGTATTATGGTTTAATATTACATTTTAATATTAGGGTTTCAATATTAATGTTTTGATAATAAATCATGTTGTGATGTTGCAATGCTACAAAGATCTATCCAACATTGCATTATGAAAAAAATTGTCGCAATGTAACAATCATTGTTACAACGTTAAAATTAAATTGCAAGTTATTCAATGTCGCATTGTAGCATTACAGAATTGTGATTTAATATTCGGGTTTATAATATTCGTTTTAATATAGGTTTTCTAATATTGGGTCTAGAATTAGGGACTCTAATATTAGGTTTTATCATGTTAGAGTTTCTAATGTTTTGTTTAATACTAAGGTCGAATATTGTCACATTCAAATGGTACAAAAATATTTCCAACGTTGCATTGTGACAAATGTCATCGCAATGTGACAACCAATCTAATATTGTTGCAATGTTACATTACATTACAATTTGTTCAATGTCACATTCTAACAATATGAAATTAGGGTTTACTATTAGGATTTATAATATTGATTTAATATTAATGTTTATAATATAGGGTTTAATATTGGACTTAATTTTATGGTTCATAATATTGGATGTCATACTAGGTTCATAATATTGGGCTTAATATTATATTTCAATATTGGCTTTATAGTATAAGGTTTAATATAGGGTTTAACATTAGGGCTTATAAAATTAATCCTCGAGGTTTATAATATTATTCTTTTGAGTTTATAATATTAAACTCTTGGGTTTATTAATTGCTTGGGTTTATAATATTAATTCATTAGGTTCATTGATCCTTTGGGTTTACAATATTAATTTATTGGGTTTATTATTGGGTTTATAATATTAATTTCTTATGTTTTATGTTGTGTCTTGGATTTATTAATCTATAGGGCTTATAATATTAATATTCATTATCTTTATGTGGGTGAAGAACGTTAATTTATAATATTATATTTTATAATGTTTGCTTTGTAACGTTAGGGTTTATAAAATTGCTTTGTATATTTGGTTTTTAACATTGGTTTACAACATTCGTAGATAATATTCCATTTGTATATTATGGTGTATAATATTTAGTTAATGGCATCCATTTATAATATTTTGTTTACATTGGGGTTTATAATATTTTGGTATTAACATGAGTTTATAGTATTTGTCTTATAACACTAGGGTTTATAAGATTGGTTTTTAATATTGCAGTTTATAATATTCAATTTACGATATCAAGGTTTATAAAATTAAGGTTTAAAACCTTTATTTATAACATATTGTTCTTAATATTTGGCATATAACATTGTGATTTATAATGTTTGTTTTATAACATTGGAATTTATAATACTAATGCAAGTATTTACAATATTAAATATTCAAATTATAATATTCGGCTCATAATATTAAATCGAAGGGTTCAATATTATTCTCATGGTGTTTTTAATATTCTTAGTCAATTGAGTTTATTAATCCCTTGGGTTTATTAGCCTCTCAAATTTATAATATTAATCACTTAGTTTTATTCAATTAATCCCTTCAGTTTAATGATCCTTTGTGTATATAATATTAATAATCCATTGGTGTTATAATATTAGTCACTTGGTGTTATAATATTAATCACTTGGTGTTGTCTGCATGGAATAGCTCAAGTGGCAGTGGCCTTGGAAATGAAATCTCACCGAACCGGAAGTCTTCTATTCAAATCTTGGGTTACCCTTCCCCCGTAGTGGGATGTGTAACGGACATGAAAATAGAAGAGTCCTACCAAACTTACAAAAATAAAATATTAATCACTTGGTGTTATAATAATTTGTCTATAATATTAAACCCAAGGGTTTAATATTATTCCCTTCAATTTTTAATATTAATAATCCCTTGGCTTTATAATATTAGTAATCCTCGTGTTTACTAATACTTTGGGATTATAATATTAATGCCAAAAGTTATAATATTAATCCATTATGTTTTTAATACTAATTTTAAGGGTTTACAGTATTAATCATTCGGGTTTACAATTTTAATCCTTTCAGTTTATAATGTTAATCCTTAGAGTTTAATACTATTTATTAGTATTGAGTATTAGAGTCTATAATATTTGGTTTATAGCAATGGGGATTATAATATTTACTTCACGACATTGGAGTTTAGAGTATTTGATCTATATTTGGTCAATAACATTTATAATATTTGGTTTACAACATTGAGGTTTATAACATTCTATTGTAACATTTGGGTCATAATGTTGGGGTTTATAATATTTTTTTATAACATTAAGGTTTATAACAATGGGATTAATAATCTTAGGTTTTAAAATATTGATGTAAGTGTTTATAATATTAAACATTGGGTATATAATATTAAGCCCAAGGTTTAATATTATTTCCTTACGTTTATTAATCCCTTCTGTTTATAATATTATTAGTCCCTTGGATTTATTAATCCCTTGAGTTTATAATATTATTAGTAATCTTCTGGGTTTTAATATCGAATCTAATCCCTTGGGTTTATATGGAGTTTATAATATTCGTTTATAATATTTGGTTTATAACCCTCGGTTTTATAACATTCGCTTTATAATGTTTGGCTTTATGAAATTGCTTTATAAAATTTAATTTTTAACATTGGTTTATAGCATGAGTTGATAATACTCGGTTTATGAATTATGGTTTATAATATTGGGTTCATAGTGTTGGGTTTTATAATATTGGGTTGATAACATCAGTTTGTAATATTTAGTTTATAACATTGGTTTATAACAATGATTTTAATATTTGGTTTATAACATTAGAGTTTATAATATTTCATTTATAACATTCAGATTATAATATTTTCTTCATAACATTGGAGTTTATTGTATTTGGTTTGTATCATTGGTTTATAATATATTTCTTTTAATGTTAAGGTTTATAATATTTGGTTTATAACATTGGGGTTCTTAATATTAATGCAAGTATTTACAATCTCAAACTATTAGTTTATAATATTGATGCAAGTGTATATAATATTAAACTTTGGGTTTATAATATTGGGTTTAAAATATTAAACTTTGGGTTTAGCATTATTATCTTGGGTTTATTAATCATTTAAGTTTATAATATTATTAGTTCCTTAGTTTACAAATCCCTTCAGCTTATAATATTACTAGTCCATTGGGTTTATTACTCAAATTTTAATATTGGGTTCAATCCTTTGGACTTATAAGATTAATAATCTATTTCATTTATTAATCTCTTGGATTTATAATTTTAATACCAAGGGTTTTTAATATTAAACTTTAATCTTTTGGGCTTAATATTATTCTCTTGTATTTATATTATATTTGGTTTATATATTGCTTTTTATTTATATTATTAATAAGTAATTATATTATAAAATAATTTAATATTATCATAATATTATCTGATATTATAAAATATAGTATATTATTTATAATAGGCTTTTTATTAATATAACTCTAACTATATATATAAAGATATTTACCTTTAAATTATATATTAATAATATTCTTAAATAATAAGAATAATAAATAACTATTATTAAAACAATAACCTAAATAATATGTTTAATTATGTTATAATTTGAATATAATTGTCAAATATATTAATATAATATTAATATAGAAATATTAAATAATATAATAAATATTACTATAATAATCATATATTGTTAAATATTAATATAATTAATTTTATATATGTGTAAGTTAATTATTTTTTTAATTTTTTTAAATATTAATAATAATAAGTAGCAAATTTTCAATAGGCACATTTATATTATACCCAATAATTATTAGTGTGATTAGATGGTTGTACATATGCTTCATATACACATTAACCACATTAGTAAATGTTGTTTATAATAATGGGGTTTATAATATTGAGGCGCAAAACCCAAAGGTTTAATATTATTAGCTTGGGTTAATTAATTCCTTAAGTTTATTAGTCCGTTGAGTTTATTGATTCCGTGAATTTATAATTATTATTAGTCCATTGGGTTCATTACTCTCATGGGTTTTAATATCGCTTTCAATCTCATTGATTTACTAATCTCATGGACTTATAATATTAATAATCCATTTGGTTTATTAATATCTTGGGTTTATAATTTTAATCCCAATTTATTTTAATACTAACCCATTAAGTTTATTAATATCTTCAATTTATAATATTAATCCCTTAGATTTAGTATTATTTTCTTGTATTCATATTCAATTCCATTTATGATTATTTATTAATATTAAATACGTATGATTTATATTATAAATATTTACATTACTCTCTTATATATAATAATTTAATAAATTAATATAAAATTATTTTATATTATATATATAATATATATATATATAAAGTAATGGTGTCTCATAATAAAGTATACTAGATAACTATATACTATTATAATAGTAATATTTATGTTATTACTGCTAATAATTTTGAAATATATGTCAGATATTAATATATATATGAATAATCACATGATATATTGGTTTTATTATTTATATAATTATTAATAATTAATAGTCAATTTTTAGTAGGCACATTTACTGTATACATCTAATAATTATTAATGTAATTGATATATTCTTATTCGCGTATATTAATTACATTAATAAAAGTTCACATTAGTAAAAGTGGTTGTCCTAGTTCATATGACATGTTAATATTGACAGAGTATTATATTACTCACAAAATTATATAAAAGTACATAGAAGACCTCCATTATATAGCAATGGAGGCCAAGTGTCTATTATAACTACTACCACTGGACAAATTCAAGTCCCTATGTGTTCTTACAACTCACCATACTTCGCTTATACGGAAATGAGGCCTTGGAAAAGTCAATTCTAACAAATATAATGCATTTGTCTTTAGTGTGACTTTTTGGACTTTCCAGTGCGGAAAAATTTGAGGTGAAATATTGATTTGTGTTATTTAAACACCATGATTCAACACCATGGAAAACCTTGGAGCACTTGGATTTTCCACAGGTTACTATCAAACTTGTGATTTCAATAATTCCTACCAGACTTTAGAAAAGTTAAACTCAAAAATCTTACCTAAATAAATAAATTAAATTGAATTCTTGACATAAAAACCTATTCTCATCTCAAATTTGAAGGAAAAAAATCAACACCATATGAAGTGTTAATTATAATGGTCCATTGATACAAGAGTCAAGCATAAAGTGTTAGAATGGTGCATTGATACGACAGTCAAGCATAAAGTTTTAGAACGCTGCATTGATACGACAGTCAAGCAAATGTCAAGAGTCCGAACTCCTTTTGGAATCTTTCGATCGAGCCATATCTGTATGTATGCGCGAGACCTTTGAAAACGCTATTATCGATGTAATTATAGATTCACATATCCTTCATTCTCAAACAACCATTTACATTTATCTACTAAACGGAATAACTATTTCATTTTCCCAAACATTTAAAAAAAAAAACTTAACGTTCACAATAATTTATATTATTTATAAACAAGCCATACCCAATAATTTACACATAAATAAAATGAATAATATTAATAAGATATAACAACTTTTTAATTTATAAATAATCTGAATATATAAACAAAATGAATAATATTGATAATGAGAAAATAATTTTAATCTATAAATAATCCAAATAATATTGAAACAAAATGATACTTCCATATTATTATTGAATTTGAATTTCATGTCCTAAATTGTACTTATATTTTTTTATTATAAATATTGTGATTTTTTTTATATTTTGTTTGGAACA
>APFE031316777.1:3299-143023 GCA_000404065.3 Pinus taeda | reverse complement strand
GTAACTCAAATTTAGAGAAATATCTAGCATGATAGGAACATCGAAGATAAGTAATTTGAAGAAGGTGATTAGGCCTTATTATATGATTCTAGATATAAATACTTTAAGGGAAATTTAAGGAAAATATGGTTAGTGCCTTATGGCATAGAGAGATGTCATGATAATGGTTCATTGCAAACCAGAACCATAGATGTAGAGACCATCCCTTTACTTGTTAATGGGCACATAACGAATATTTACAAGAGACCATTGTCAAGGAAAGAGTTCATTGATGGTATCAATAAAATAGTGATGGTGGTGGAACAAGTTTTAGCTCCTCCCAGCAAGTGAGTGAGAAAAGAAAAATGAAAAATAAGGATTGAGGTGAAAGCGTCCATTAGGGACCTAAGTCCCATTAGCAGGTTGAATACCTCTGGTGGTAGCCCAATTGTGTACAAAACAAAAGGGAAAAAGCGAAATAAAAATATATCTAGGTGAAAACCTCTCTTGAGGTGACAAGGGCAAGCAACTAGAATGAAAACATGTTGGAGGCACACTATATTATCTCATCAGAATTATATGAATAGGTTGTTTTTTTAATTATAACTATGAAATTAACTATGAAATAATGAATACGATTAACTTGAATTTATTTATTTATATCTCATATCTTATTATTTATTAAAATTTATAATTTACTTCGATTATGAATAAAAAATTATTGAATTATAAAAATCAATTTTTTTAATAAGTTATTAAACTATAAAATGAATATGAATAAATGTAATAATTATTGATAATAATAATATATTATGTTATTAATAATGGTATGGAGAGAGGTCTTCATTTGAGCACAATAGATATGTAATGTTTGATATTTTTGCCTCTAAATTACATTAAAAAATAAACAAATAAATAAGTTAAATAACAAGAGTAATGTGATGTAATGTAAAGTATTAAATTAGGTCAAAATAAAATAAAAATAATAATAATAAATATAACAATGTCTGAAGGTACTAAATACCTATGATATTTATATGGAATATAGTTTATTTAAAGGGGCAAATTAAATCAACCTAGATCAATCTTAATGATGGAGCTATCACCCACTCAAAGCGATGGAATTTCTTGTAATCTAAACAGAAAGTTTGTTTAAATTATACTTTTAAATAGATTATATTCCATAGGAATACCATGACATCTCAATACCATGGGTCATTGTTGATTATTATTTTATTTTTATAGGGTTATTTTTACTTTACTTTTATGTAATTTGGCTTAGTCAAAATAAACATTACATTGCAACATCTCTACTATACTCACTTGGAGAGTACCTTTTAGGGACATTAATATATTTATCTTAGTTTTAAGAGTAAGTATTTTACCCTCCATCCCTCAGGTTGCCTGCTCCTAGTAGAAGTGCTTCCATTGCATTTTAATGTAGGTAATGACCCTAGCATAATTTCTCTATGATCTAATACTTGTAGTGGTTCAACCTACAACTCTCCTCTTCATTCCACTTGTAGAATGTTTTAATCAATGAGGTGAAAACTGTCATGAACATACATTTTCAATAAAGAGACATGTAAAACAATATTCACTTTTATATGGCTTGGTAGCACAAGGAGGTTGGCCACCAAGGCAACTCCATTTAATATCTCTAATTGTGGATAAAACCTTGGCGCCAACTTAGCACAAGTTCCTAATCTAAATGCACTCTTTTTTGGTTTTACTTGCATCTATAAATGTTGTCCCACTTTTTATTCTTTATACATTATCTTCTTATTTGCATATCCTTTCTAGCTATCCTAGCCATGTTGGACAATTGATATTGTCTGAAAATTTGGTGGCACTTGGAAAGTTGGCATTAGATTGTCAACCATATTATCATTGAGATTAGATGCACCAAATATCTACACAAAGAGGACCCCATGGGATTTCTAAGCCTACTCCCATGAGTGAGAAGCTTTGTTAATCGTGAGCAAAGTGAATGTAATAGGAAGTAAGCGAAAAGACAAACATCTCATTCTCTCACTGTCTCTTAATTGCTAGTGATAACATAATAGACCCCAAAGTGACATATAATCTCTCTAAGAGGAGCTTGAAATAATTTCTTTATGTGTTTAAAGAAGTGTCAAGATAAAAGTGTTGGGCTTGGGAGCTCTGAGCTTAGTGTCAAACATTTTTCATTTCTCATAGAAATGATACCAATGTTGGAGATGCATTAAGAGAGTAACTTGGCCTATGAAGGGGTTAAAATTTAGGGGCTTGGCACCGAAAGGCCTAGCGAGTTCTCACAACATATGGTGCCATGCCCGTAAAAAAACTAAGGCTCCTAGTAAAAGGAGCTAAAGGGCGAAGTCCACAGAATTGATAGTAGTGCTCAGGGAAAGCCTTTAGGATTTAGATAAATGACTTGACATATGGGAATTAAGAATGGAAGTAAATACAATTGCTCAGAGCACTCATTCAAGGTAGTGAAGGACCACTATGCACACGAGCAATTTAATGTAGCCCGTTGTGAAACACTCTTGGTCATCCCTAAGCTTCATTGAAGACTATCATGAATTAAATGAAAATGAGTGTTTGTCATATTATTCTCCTCTTCTCCTATGCGCCTTGAAGAGAAAAAAAGAAGAGCCATGTTGTGAGTACATGTAGTTATTAATGGAGGAGCTATTTGATTCAATAGTTTGAATCTGACTTAATTCTCAACATATAAAACAATCCACAACCCTTTCTTTGCATTAACTCTTCTCCCATGTCTGAGTATAGTATGGCAAACCATGCATTGCTAGTGCTATAGAGGAACAACAATGTGGTGACTAATTAAAAAAAGGAAGTGAAAGTAGAATTTGTGTGATTTTAATTGTTCAACATTGTGAGTGTGTAAGAGAGATAGGATGAAGAATATGGTGGTGAGTAGAGGTAGTTGAGCAACAAGAATTAGCCTTCAAATGAGAGTTGTAGAGCTGAATGGAAGGACTTGGTACTGCATTATACAATATATATGTTTTTGTCTAAATGTATTATCCTCTATTTTCAAATTGAAAATTGTATGAAAGGAAGAACAATGGCTAGAGAAGGTAGTTTCCTATATTCATAAGAGGATGGTGCCTCTTGGAAAGTTGTATCTTTCTATTTGAAGGGTATATGCGCCTCGTGTGAAGAAATTCCTGTGATTAAGTGGGTGCTGAAATTACATCATAATAAAAAAGCATATTAGTGGCTTTCTCACACTCATTTTCACATAAAAATACCTGTGTCATTTTGTGTGTATGTTGTTCAGTTACCGTATTTGAATATCTTATATTTCTATTCATGTTTATTGTAGTATGAATGCTCTCTCCAATAACTAACAATAGTGACAATAATTGAAGGTTTGCACTTAATGTTTTATGAATTCCACTATTAATGATTCACCAAGAGTGTGAGTAATTCCTTATTATAATAATTGTTATTAGAAAAAAGTTCCTTCATGAACATTCTAACCACTCAAAGGTAGATTCATGAAGAATATGTCTTGTCAAGAGAGTCAAGGTACCTACCCAAGCAGGATACCACTCTTTCATGGTACAAACTATGCCTTATGGAAAGTTGAGTTGGAAGCTTATCTTATGTCCTCAAGAGTAGATGTTTACAGTTCTATTTTAGTGGATCATGATGTCCCTAATGTCGCTAGCACTAATGTTGATAGAAAAAACCTCTATGAAAATAATGCTAAAACCAAGACTTCCATTCTCTTTGTGCTTAGTGAGTCTGAAATCATAAAAATTATGTACTAAAAGTCTGCTAATGAAGTATAGGTCAATCTCAATCAAAGTCATGAAGGAGATGATAGAGTTAAAAAGGCAAAACTTCAAACCTTAAAAATGAGTTTTGAAATCTTAAAAATACATAGAGAATAATGTGTGGAAGAATAATTTATCAGAATTGATGAAGTAACCAATATGATTAGAGGAGTCTCTAAAGTTTTTAAAAAATAAATCATTGTTCAAAAGGCCTTAAGATCTCTACCCATGAGATTTAATGTGAAAATGTATGACAATAAAAACATGTCTCATTTATAGAATATCACATGGATGAGTTTTTTGGTACTCTCATGACCTATTAAGCCATCATCTTCTAAACATTCATCTCTATATGCATCATCGGTTAATCGATCTATGTGAATAAGAGTCCCTAAAGCTGTAACCTTTGGTGTTGGTGGCCTTGTAGTCACCAACCATTTCATGATGACCTAAATATTTGAAAGATCTATATTTAATTCTCTTCAACCAATCCCAAATCCCAAATACATCAAGGACTCTTGTGAAAACTCACAGTTCTTAAGATTTTCTAGGAGCTCGTGCTTCTTCAATATTTTCAGCACCTACATCAAATGTTAATTATTCTTATCATCCAAATAAACAATAAAAAATGAATCTATAAAACGACCTAATACATAATTCATTAATGTCATTAATTTAGTTGTTGCATTATAGAGGATGAATTGCATAACCAAGAACTCATACAAACTTTGCCTGTTTTTGAAGTTGGTCTTCCATGTATCTTCTTCTTTCACTAGAATCTAGTGATATGGAGACTTTGAGTCTAGCTTAGTGAAATAATTTGTTTCCTACAATTGATCTAGCAAATCGTCTATCTAGGGCATGGGGTATCTCTTATTGAGCATGATTTTATTCAATGTTGTTTAATCTATACACATGTGTGAGGTCCCATTCTTCTTTGGCACAATGATGAAGGGTGACCCACATGGTGATGTACTCAGTCGAATAACACCCTGTTCCAATTGTTGTTGCAACTATTTCTTCACCTCACTTGTTTCAATAGCATACTTCATATACAACCCAATATTTGGCAAAGGCAAGTCTGAAAATAGCTAGATCTCATGCTCCACATCTCTCTTAGGATGTATCCCTTTAGGCTCTAGGAACCGATCCTTGTATTCCTATAACAACTCCCCCAATTGTTGTCTTCTTTTTCTTAGTACACCCCTCTAATTATGCCTTACCTCTTATTGACTCATCTATAGGTTAATTTTCTCTTAAAAGCAATAAAACATACTTCTTGCTCGAACTAATCAATTTATTGGCTTTTTTGTGAATTATGAGTGAAACTTTTAACATTTATTTACGCACGTTGATGATGAACGATATTTCATCCTTGATGAGATGGTACTAGTTAGCTCTCGTGATGAATATAGCATCACACATGTACATGTGTGGACTGCAAAACACAACTCCACATACATTAAGGGGAACGGCATACATATCTACCTCATCAATAATATAAACACTCATAACAAATGTAAGTTTACACTAATTTTTTACCTTAATCTTTCCATCCTTATGTACATCCCAATGGATATGGGTTTAGATGATCACTCGATCCCTAACATCTTGTCTAGAGCTATTGCAATGAGATTTTCCTGCAATCCTGAGTCAAGGAGAGCATCAATCTTCATCTTCTTGACCTGTAGCTTTACATGGAAGTGTTTGTTCGTTTCTTTCTCTTCATGTTGTTGAAGGATATCGAGATTCACATCCTTTTGAATTAATGTATAGGCAATCTTCTCATCCATGTCTAAGGTTTTTTCAACTTGGTTGTGTGAATTAATGGTCATGATATTCTTCTTCTTATTATCATTCTTCTGGTTCTTTCAGTTTAACTCTCAATGCAACTTCCAAAACCTCTGCTCTGTATCACCATCAACGTTGTAGTGGTTACTAGGATATTTGCACCCATTTGTTGTGGCTACCATATTTTTATCCTTTCCCCCTTTTTTGTTTCTTCTTCCCATCCTTAGAAGTGTCTCATTTCTCTTTTTTGTTTGATACACTAGATTGCGCTCTTTTCAGACCTATGTTCTTGAGGTGTTGTGCCTATACATAATATCATCCACCATTTTGGGCTTGAACAACATCACTTTCTCATGGAGATTGTGGTGCATACCCCTCAAATATTTGAGGAGTACAACTCGGTCGTTTCGAGAGATACACAACATTATAGTCATCTTTCTAAATTTTGGGTACTCCTAAATACTTTGGCATAGATTTTGTGTGAAATGTGATTGGTGGAAAAGGATGGGAAAGCGTACTCCAAGAGATGAAATTCCTTTGCAATCTGAAATGATTTTTGAGCCATTTGACAAGTGGGGGACGGACTTTGTTGGAACTATTGACACTCCATCCAAGAAAAAAAAGTATATCATTATGTGCATTAACTATCTGGGTAAGTGCACTGAAACTAAGGAAATTAAGGCAACAACAGAGGAGAGGGTGGTTGAGTCCTTAAGGGAGAATGTATTTCACAAATTTGGGTACCCTAGAGATCTGGTCATTGATCAAGGTATTTTACCTCCAACATGATTGAAGACGTGTTAAGCCAGCATAAGATCAAGCATAGAACCTACAGTCCCTATCACACAGAAGCTAATGAGAAAATGGAGGTCACCAATAGAGTGCTCGAGGGAATTGTGACTAAAGTGGTTAGCAACATCATGAGATATTAGGTAGATAAAGTAATTAAAGCCACCTGAGCCTATAATACCACCTGGAAGACCACCACTAGATTCACACCCGAGGAATTGGTATCTAGGAAAAAGGCCCTATTGTCCATTGAATTTGAGTATAGCACATTGAGGGTGGTAGCCCAACTAGATCTAGATCTTAGCAATGCAAAAAAAGAGATATTACTCGAGTTGAATGGCTTAGATGAGCTCAAAACACAGGCCCTCCTATACATAGAGGTAACTCAAATTCAGAGGAATATCTAGCACGATAGGAACATCAAAGATAAATAATTTCAAGAAGGTGATTAGGCCTTATTGTATGATTCCAGATATAGATATATGATATATGATAATGGTTCAGTGCAAATGAGAACCATAGATGCGGAGGCCATTCCTTTACATGTTAATGGGCACATAACGAATATTTACAAGAGAACATGGTCAATGCAAGAGTTCATTGATGGTATCAATAAAATAGTGATGGTGGTGGAGAAAGTTTTAGCTCTTGCCTTAGCAAGTCACTGAGAAAAGGAAAATGAAAAATAGGGACCCCGGTGAAAGCCTCCATTAGTCACCTTAGTCCCACTATCAAGTTGAACACCTCTGGTAGTGGCCCAATGGCGTCCAAAATAAAAAGGAAAAAAAGAAATAAAAATATATCTAGGTGAAAACCTCTCTTGAGGTGCCGAGGGAAAGCAACTAGAATGAAAACCTCTTGGAGGCACACTAACTATTTTCAAAAAAAAATTGAAAGGGAAAAAGAGAAAACAAAAATCATGAAAAAATGTTTCCAGGTGAGTAGGAGGACAACAAGAGAGTAAAGGAGAATAAAAGAGGGACCTATTCCACTCATATTTGTATTTCCCCATTCATTATGCTTCATCATTCCACCATTCCTTTCATTTTTTTCACTCACTTGCCTTAATTTGCAAGGGTATTATGTTTTCTACACGTTTCCGTTTAAACCTAAAGGATTCCCTGTAAACCTATAGGATCCCCTAAAAACCTACAAAATGATCTTGTAGGAATTATAGTGGCTTCAGAATCCTAAAGTGAGTAACCCTAGGGCCAGGAAATGACCTTCCCATGTCCAAAGATAAAAAACCCTACATCAAAAATTCATTACCATACCACTCTCCACCATAATCACCCCTGCATCCATCAGAAATAACAATCAGTTTTCCAAACATTCACTGTCTTGAAGAGAAAACACAGAGAAAAGATGAAACAAAGAGCAGAGGAGGGTAGCACCTGAGTGTATTTCTCATTATTCACGCTTCTAGGCCTCCTCTCTATCCATGTCATCATCCTCAAGTCCCAGCAGTTGAAATGATTAAAAATTTTGAGGGAGAAGTAACTACAACACATCCTGTAGGAAATCATGTAGCTACCTATCCCACAGAATAAAATTCATATGTTTAGGAAAGCTTCCAACATGAAGATCCAAGGGTAGAAGAAGCTCGAGAGTAGTAGCAGCACATTCATCTTGAACACATTCATCTTGAACACCAAGTACCTGCACGTAAAGGAAATCAACAAGGAGTGAGAAATAACATGCAACCGACACACAACAAGCACATCATGTCCTCAAAATATTTCAGCAAGGTATTAGCACCGTATGCAAGTATCTCACTTCACTCTCTCATTTTCATAATTTAATTAAAATATGTAAAGATTGTGCATGAGTTGGTTTATAAGTGAAAGGTGGACAGTTAACCTAGCCAACTTCTTTCAGTCAATGAGGAAAAAAAAGTTAGTCCCCACACATGTGGCAACTGTCAAGTCAAAGAGAAAAGAATGACATCAGAAGTAGTTGAGCTATAGATGCCGAAAGTGGGAGTTGATTATGAGGAGAGGGGAATGATGATGCGGTAATGGGGACCAATGGTCCAAAAATGAGAAAAAAACATACATTAGGTGCTAGCACACCACCTCACTGAACTCGACAATAAGAGGAAATAAACATTTATCCTCATGCACTCATGCATTCATATTCTTGAGGATCACTCTAGAAAAGTCGCTCTCGTATCCAAGAAACCTACGGAAGAGAAAAAAACCTTCTTGATCGTGTGTAGGATTTCCTAAAAGATCACATAGGGAATCCTACTTGATAGAATCAAGCAGTCTACACAATTGGGAGTGAGCAGTTTCATATAAGGAAACATAGAAGTTGGCTACAACAAGCACCACAAGGAGGTAGGCTCTAGATTTCCTTCCATTTTTCCATGTGAAACGAATAGAAATATCTCCCAATTTGATTGAATTTGATATTTGTGTAAGAAAATAGTTCCACAAGTATTGTAGTCCCATTTCCTCCTTCATTAAAATTTGTATCATACATCTCTTCTCGTCAAAGTTCATGAGATAAAATCATAGGGGGATTTAATAAAAGGAAGCCCATCAACACTATGAGGATTCACCAACACTGTCCTCTGGTAGCAATCTTCCCTAGGCATAATTGGATGTGGTATTTTGAGAAATTAAGAGGGTATGATGATGAAGTAGCCGAAGATTTTTCTCTCTCCATCATTACACTAACAAGAACCCATGTCACTGTTGTGGTGAGGGGCCCCTCCATAGAGTTCTCCCCTAAACTCATAACCAGAATTACCACACTTCCCCTAGGGGTGCATTGGAGAAAGGAAGACAAGGGTAATAGCCAAACTGCCAAAAGGAAATTCTTTTTATTGGGAGAGAAGCAAATTGAACACAAGAATGGATTAAGGAGAACACGCCTACCATACCCATGGAATGAGGTAAGCTACCACCTTATAAAATACATATCATGTGAAGGTAGGTATAGTGTGGTTTATGGTTATCACTTTAGGGTGCTTGAAGAATTGAGGTTTGGAGTAGAAACACCTCCTCACCATATGCCTAGTGTACCATACTTCCTTTTGCAATCACTGATAGATACAAGCATAAAGGTGTAGGAAGGAAAGCACCAATAGTTTGCCCACCATGGGTTAATTAGAATTATATAAAAGATGCCTTCCAAAACCTCACAATTCCTTTCCAATGGGAAATTTTTAGAGACATGTCGACAAATGAGGATATCAAAGCCCTCGTATATGATATTAGCCCTACTGTGAGTGAAAAAGACAAAGAAGAGTCTAAAATGGTTGGAGAAGAAGCAGAGAAGGATGAATAGGATATAGATGAGGATGAAGAGGAAGAGAAAGAGAAAGAAGGTGATGCAGAAATAGAGGAAGATGTGAAGGAGGACATTAATAAACAAGATGAGCATCTCGAAGGAGAGGAAGAGGGGAATAAAAAGTTGAGAATCGAAATGGAAATGAAGAGGAAAAAGACAAGGAGTAGTCACCTAGGGTGTCTCTAGAACCCACTCAGAAAGAGACAACAATTTCCCTCAATGCCCTCAGCACCCGTATCAAATAAGAAAGAAAACAACAGAGGCAAACCCCCTTATACTTTAGAACAAGAAAAGTCCAAACTCCAAGCAAGGTTCAGGATAGGGAAGGGAAAACCCCAAACTCCAAAAAAGGTTCCCATTGCTATTGAGGACTCACCTAAATAGCAGGAGAAGATGGATCCTCTTATAAAAACTCAATAAGAACGATACTCAACACAAACCTCAACTAAGCCTCCTATCACCTATGTGAGAAGGCCTATAACTAGATCCACCTGATCTAAAGGAAGAGACATCCTACAGGAGATAGAGTGGGACCTACAAGAAGCAGAGGTAGTCCTACAAGAAACTCTGTTGAACCTACAGGAAACTTAAAAATTGGATGAGGAAGGAAGTAAGCAGCTAGAAACAAGGAGAGAAGACCCACAACTAAGGGAACCTAGTGCTCAACTTAACCTTGACTCCTGCTACAGATTTACTGAGAGGGGGAGGGTCTCTCCACAAATATTTTCCATTCCATTATTCTTTGAGATTGAGGAAGAAAGAGAGAAAACACATAGATGGATGTACATTACCAAGTTGAAGGGAGTGTAGGATGTTGGCCACATGGAGGAAAAGCTCAAGGAGATGGGTAGAAAACTAGGTAGCTAGAGGGACATTGAGGCCATAATTAAAATGCATGGTTCAAAGGACAGATACAAGAAATAAAGAATCATTCATTATCCATGGCCACTCTATCTTTGGAATCCATCCAGTGCACAATGCCAACTAAGTCCTATGTATTGTACCTTAAGGAACAATGGCTATTATTCTAAACCAATACCCTTGCATAGACAGGCACTATGCCATACTAAGATTATAGATATTTCATTGATCTCTGTGACAAAAGTACATTAGAGTATATGGATAAGATGTCTAAGTTCTAGTTGCATAACAAGCTTTAACAGATATGAATGTATGAGACCCTAATCAAAAGTTGGGGGATTTACAGTTGGTGGGTTTGGCATCATGGATGACCATGAGGAAGCAAATGCCATAGAAATGAAGAATATATTGGCAATGGAAAAAACTGTGCCTCTCATGGTAAGAGATAATTAGTCCAGTCCAATGGATGTCATTAGAACGTATAATTTAATTGCAAGGCAATTACAGATTTTGGGGATATGTTCAGACTATTAGGGGATGATAGCATGCAATATTTCCAAAGGAGATGGAATACTTTGCCATATAATTTGAAAATCAGAGAGTACCATTCTCCTCAAAGGATTAGAGAAGCATTGAACATGACACCCATGTACAAACAAACCATCCAAAGGCACAAACTCAATTGGATTGTCTTGAGACTCAGCCCACCACTTCTCTTTTGAATGTTAGAAGGAGAGAAGGAATAGGAAGAGAGAAACTAGTGGGAGGAGGTAGAAAGGAAGGCAGGATTCCATGCATAAGAAGAGGAAACCACAAAATAAACATGGGATGTCACGGAGGCCACTAGAGCTATGAAAGACATGGATATTGATTGAGTTGCTTAGAGGCTGAGAAACACCTTCAATATGGGGGTCATGATTAACCTCATCATTGGGTAACTATATGGACCTTAAGTCACCTTCTAGCTTAGTCAAATCAACTCTTCTCACAATTTATTACATGTTCTCATTATATTTTTTTTAATGACATGAGTTAAAGTGTGATGTTATGCCTAGTGGACTAATATGCATTGGATGTAGGTTTGAAAGAGAAAATCAAGGAATTTTGGCAAGATTAAGGTTTGTAGCCTAAATGGGACAAGGAAGAGAGATTGTAGGAGGTAAATACTCCTCATTTACTCCTCCCTCATATAAATATTCCTCCATTAATCACACCAACATAGAGTACAAGCAGCCAAGTCATGAAAATCAAAAGGCAGTCGAGCAAGTGATAGTCAAAGACTTAGTTGATCTTGAGTTTGGGAGTCGAGCCTCCCTAGATTTAAGGAAAGTCATTGGGGACTTCAATTTTATAAGAAATAGGCCTAGAGCCTCACTAGGATTCGAATTTATTTTTTAAAAACAGTGGTTATTTTTGAGCTCTAGACTTGTGGAAGACATTGCTATGGAATTTTTTGTTTTGTTAATGAGATTTAGTTTTTTTATGGTCAAGTATTCATTTAACTCACATGGATGAAGCTATTTGGTTAGGGCCCAACCCTAGAAGGAAAGGATACTCTTATTTTATCTGTATGCTCAGATTGTTTTCGTAGGTTCATGATTAAGCTGTTCTTAGAAGTACTTCATTGCAGGCAATGTAGATTTGATTAATTTTTTATTAGCTTGTTTCCATTAGTTCTCTACTTCACTAGCAGGCTACAAGGGGAAAAAGGAATCACAAAGATGCTAGTAGGTGTCTTAACCTCACCTCTTCCTTCAAGGATCATGATTTGAGAAAAGGACCCCTATGCAGCCCCAAAAAGACACATTTCTATTTTCTCATCAAATTTAGGATTTGCTGTACTTGAACGAGAATTTGATAAGTTTGAAAGTGTAGGAATTAACTACCATATCTTCCATCTCTAGTATTACAATAGATATCATCAATAATTCCATTTCATTTTGAAATTTTCCTCATGCATGAAATAGAGAGTTAGCTCATTAAACATTGCTTTTATAGCTCATTATAATTCTTCTTGTTTACATGATTTCTTGGAAAATAACAATGTTTGATGTAGATAAAATGTTTCATTAGTAGAGAGATATCCCATAGCGAGAAACCACCTTCCAACTTAATCCATCCATAATCATTCCTTGCTTCCAACAAGACCTTCACCAATTTCATCATTTTACATAGAAACTCCTCCAAGCATGTTGAGGAAACCCAACCATCTCCTAACCTTAGTTTTGAGTTATGAGTGACCCTAGGAATTTTCTCACTCCATTACACCTATCAGCCACCTTCCCTAAGCCCTCAATCACCTCTAGCACCAATCATTCTCCTCTCTGCTATATCTTGTAGAAATATAGGGAATCATGAAGGTTTTTAGTACATCGAGTAGGTTTTCCTGTAGTGGCCTCTTTTGAGGCAAAAATTTAGCAAAAAAATGTAGGAAGCAACACAAGGATACCTCGGGGTCTCCCAAACATCCCAACCATTCTCCAACATCCATAATCCTCCTGTCATATCATCAAAAAAGATTAGGGTTCACAGTTGATTTTTCATAAAAATAATAAAAAGGAAGCAACAAATATATTCAGTCTTTTACATGCACAATAGTGGTGTTTGATGTTTTGAACTTCCATGCTTAGGACAACAGCATTTCATACACGTTAGCTTGGCATTCTTGTAAAGCATAGTTTCTGAGCAGTTTGTTATCGAATGGTGTTTTTTTAGCATAGTATTTAAGTCATTTTCCTTATTGCAATAGGCAAGATTTCTCTTAGAGTAGATTCCTCTTTCTTTGATTAGTAACAAGATTCTTCTAAATCCATTGAAGTCTGACCTGAAAACAATAGTGCTCTCTTGCCACTCGAACAATAACAAAAGGTAGAAATATCAATTTCACTTGTGTATACAACACTGTCACCTCGAAGTTTGTACAAACCCTAGGTTGATAAAGTAAATCTGGTAGCTCCACGAGTTGCATCTTTCATGCTGCAATACTTGGTCTCATCAAAAGGTAAGGCCAAAGTTGATGCCCCAAAACAGAACCCTCCTAGATCTTTTGTTGATGATGATTCTCGAAGAAGGCAGAATTATCCTTGCCTCATCTGTGAGGAGGATCATTAGTCTAAGGATTGTCCCTGATGATCTGATGTTAATCGCATGCTGAAAGAGACTCTCGCTGTCCTAAAAGAACCCTTTCCATAGCCATCTATTTTTTTCTTTGCAAACACGGTTTGGATATGTCATCAAGTCATTACATTGGTTTTGTTGATGGTGCTTATTGTACCACGCATAACCTCTCTTCCACAACATGGGTACTCTATGACCCTAATGATGAGCTCATTAACTTACAAGGTATCTTGGTTTTTTGAACAACCAATAATATTTTTGAATAAAGTGGAGTTTTTGAACTCTTATGAGAAGCAGTTTCTCTTTGAATTAGGGATATAGTTGTCAAGTTGGATTCACAACAAGTTGTGTTACAATTAAGCAATCATTACTTAGTAAGAAATCCATAAATATTGCATATGTATCTATGTGTTACATTGGTGGAAATAAATTTTGATTACATTACATATCAACATATTCCACATAATTTAAATACATTAAGTGATGCATTGGAAAATCTTGTCCTTGATAGACATTTACATCTTTTGTAAAAATTGAATCATGTTATAAATGCATAAGTAGAAATAAAAAATTTCATATATATATATATCACATCTTCCTCAATGTTTACAACAAAATGTCAAAAAATAGAGTGTTCTCAAACATTTGGCTTTAAAACCCGACAAAATGTGTAAAAGAGTAGATAAACTATCAAAACTGCATGGTGCTCATGATAGCACGAGACTGCTCTGATCACTTGGCCTAGCAATCGACGCAGTCTCACAAAGACTCTGAGAGTATGTCTATGCCAATCTAGTGGAACATTGTTGATAGTGGCATAATCTGGAACCCCTCGAGTGATTGCCTCTAGATTGCACTCGATATTTCCTAAGGGGTGAGCCCCTTCCTCGTAGTCTTCACCCACTATCGTATGGGTAGCTCACCGTATTATTGGGAACACATCTCATAGTCTCTCTAGTCCCACATCTGTACATTTATCATAAGTTAAGTCTTATCTTACACTTTTATAAATGTCGTGAAACTTGAAAAAAAAAAAAACAAGTTTTTACCTGGGTCGGTCCACTGTTCACCTAGTGGTAGAGGCAAATCTTGATCCCCTCTAAAATTTGTGTCAGACTAAGCATAGCGAGCTACCACAAGCTATTAGCATTCAGGCCAACTGAATAAATGTGGTGTATAATGCATATGTTGACCTATGCGTCCTCGAGGCATGAGTTGGCTCCATCTCAGGAGCATCATATCTCGTGGGGTAGGATGTGGTACTTATGCCTACTGATACTAAAAGAGTGGCA
The DNA here is from genome assembly GCA_000404065.3 of Pinus taeda. Classification (NCBI taxonomy): domain Eukaryota; kingdom Viridiplantae; phylum Streptophyta; class Pinopsida; order Pinales; family Pinaceae; genus Pinus; species Pinus taeda. The sequence continues at coordinate 128,106 of APFE031316777.1, read as the reverse complement.
CTCGCTCCAAGGTGAAGGTGACCAGTATAGAACTAGACCCGAATTGCTTCAGGTGTTTGTGCTTACTCTTGGTCAGTTGTTGCTTCATGTTTGCCTAGAGGCCTCTACACTAGTTGAAGATGGTGGGGGTCAAACATAAGTTAGTATACAAGAATTGAGACTTGGTAGCCTCATGCACATATTATGTTCTAGATAAGTGTGCCATGGTGAACAAAATTATTCTAAGAATGAGGTTGTTGGTGATTGTTGCAATCTTCACCTTTCCTTCATTGGTTATCTCGGCACCAAGACAGTATCTCTGAACTAGACTCCTGGTACTCTGAACTCCTTAGCGAGATCCAAAGACTTGAATTGCTTCTCTTTGGCACGATAATCGAGTGATGAAATAGATGCCCATCTTCTCCAGTTCCAGTTCTTGCCCTTTGATGATGAAGATACCTTGACCTACATCCCGAAGGCTGATTAGATAGGGTAGAAACTCCATATGAGCCCTCAACCATGTGGTCCTGAAGAATAGTGAACAAATTGATATGTTAAGAGTAAAAAACAAGAAAAAGGGTGAAAATGCTACTTTTTCTAATTTCTATCCTAGATGTAGGAAGAAACATTCATTATGAGAATGTTCTCTTGACAATAATATATTTTTTTTTATATGTGGAGAGGTTCATGCTACATAGGACTTCCCTTTAATATCAAGACTCATGTTTATTTTCCAAAAAGAAGTTGGGACAAGTCAAACAAAACAACCTTGTTATGTTGTTCATAGAAGACCTTAGGAGCCTTGTCAAATAGGTATGGCACAATATCCTAATGGAGAAATTCCTTGTTATTCACAACCACAAAGTGAGTGAAGCACCACCCTACTATGGAAAACTTGGCCATGTGAGCCACAAAACTCATCCTCGTGAAAGGGATGGCAACTTTCTTATGGTAGAAACATTCACTAACCTCAATATTTCCAACAATATCCTCAATATCAACCTCAAAATTATTCTGCACCCAAACCTCCAGAATGTGCCCATCCATAATTCCAACCTCAATTGACTACAAGTCAACCCTTTCAATTACCATGTACTTCATTTCCTCAATTAAATGAATTACCTTCTTATCTACTTGCTAATCCCAATAATAATGTGCCTTAACAATCAATTTATAATATCCAAGCCCAAATGTTTCAAGCTTATATAATAGCTCTTCTATATTTAAATGATGTCCAAGTTAGATCTCCTCAATTTCTATCTAATAAAATACCCCTTGTTGTCATTCAAGAATATAAAGAGGATAAATCTCTTGAAGAGGAGGAAAGTCCTCAACAAGGAATTACTCAGAAGGAATATATTCATACACAAATAGATGAAAATAAAATAAAATCAATTCCTACAATTCGTATAGCTAAACAATGATCTATTTCATTACAAAATCCTCCCTTTTTGAAGAGATTACAAATTGATGAAGGTATAGATAAGAAAATAGTTTTATGTGATTATAAAATGTTAGATGAATTTGAAAATATTTGGATCAAATTCCATTGCCTCAACCTTTGAAAGAAATTCCTATTTTTTCCAAAAGAAATAAAGCAGTTGTGTATTGAAAATCCTAGAAGAAAATGAAAATAATTCTAAAGAGTGCAATTGAACAGAAATATTGAAAGCATTATGATGCAAAACAAAACATTGAAAAATACTTAGATCCCCTTAATCTAATTGTAAAGGTGCATACCAATGGAATTGAAATTCCAAACACTTTGATTGTATTATATGCAAATATAAACATTATTTCAAAATAATAAGATGGATAAGGTGAAATTAACTAATATTCAATATAACCCTACTTTATTGGAATTAGAAGATATAGATGTTCTCATATGTAAGGGTATATTAGAATATGTATAATTACTACTATATCCATGGGAGTATCCTATTTATTTTATGATACTAACTCCAAAAACTAATATATGATTACATCCGTGATTCTTGGTAGGCTAAGGTTAGTTAATATTGATGCATTCATAAGTTGTAGGTCTAGTGATATGTTCCCTTCGAGTGGAAATACCACTAAAATGTTCATAGCATATGTGCAAGTAAGAAAAATAATTGAAATATAGAATGGGAAATGAATTGAAGGAGATGATGGAAATAATTAAGATATTAAACTAGTTTTAACTATCTCACAAAATTATGAGGAAGATTAATTAATGAATTTAATGAATAATCATTATATTTCATCATATTATGAACAAAATTGTTGTGTGCATATATTAAAGCAAATCTTTCAAGACGAATTCAATATTGAATACTTTTCATCTTCACAATCTAAAAGGTTATCAAACTCAATGGAAAATTTTGGCAATTCTCTTATAGGAATTTATCCACTTAAAACATTAAACATTAACAATAACTTCGAGGAATTTCAAAAGAAATAGTTAATAAATATGCTGCAAAAACAATCCTCTATACTTGCATGAGAATATATTGACATGAAAGGAATTAATTCAAATATATGTATGTGTAAAATTTACATACAAGAGAGTGTCAAACCTGTAGGACAACCTCAAGGAATGATGAATCATAATATGAGGGAGATTGTTAAAGATGATTTACAAAAATTTCTCAATGTGAATTTTATTTACCTAATTTGAGATATCCAATGGGTTTCACCTTACTTAGTGTGCCTACGAAACTTGAAAGTGGAGAGTATGCATAGATTATGGATAATTAAATAAATAAACTCTAAAGATCATTTCTCATTACCATTTAATGATCAAGTATTAAATAGATTAGAAGGGAAGAGGAGTTTCTCTTTTCTTGATGGTTTCATCACATACAATCACATTCAACTTGCATAAGAAGAATAATATAAGATAACTTTTACTTGTCCATAGTGTATGTATGCTTACATGGAATGCCCTTTTGTTTTGCATAATTCCTCTATTACACTTCATAGAGCAGTATCAGGTATCTTTTCTCACTTGATCGATGATTTTGTAGAAGCTTAGATGGATGATTTTACTCTTTATGGGAATAATTTTGTAGGGGATATGGAGAATTCGGGAAATTTCATTATTATATGTAAGGAAGTTAATATTTCATTAAGTCATTTAAAAATAATTTCGATTTTTAGCAAAGGAATTTTTTTGGGTCACTATATTTCAGGTGTTCGAATCAAAGCAGATTCATTAAAGGTTGAGGTTATCTCTAAAATTTCAGTAGCAACATGTTAAAGAGATGTTAGAAGTTTTCTTAGATTCACAAGTTAATATAAATGTTTTATAGAAAACTTCACAAAGATTGCTTCACCACTTTTAAAATTACTCACTAAAGATTGTCAATTTCATTAGAATTATATTTGTCAAAAAGCTTTTGAATTGTTGAAACATAAATTCCGAAGCACCAATTTCAAGAGGGAAAAATTTGTCCAGTGTCATATTTATCATGATGCTTCAAATACAACCATAGGTTTTGTATTGGGACAAAAATACATAACTCCTTATGCTATATACTATGTTAAAATATGAAATTTCTATGCAAAAACTTGAAAGTCCTATGGAAAAAATTGAATGTACTTTGCAGAAAACTGAATAGTAGTAAATTTACTTTTCAAAAAACTAAATATAATAGAATGTACTTTGCATTAATTTGAATGTAATTTGTAAAAAACTAAATGTGCTTCGGAGAAAATTGAATGTTCAATGTTACAATTACATAAAATGTGGATTTCTTCTTTAAAACATTTCAAATCAATGATTATATATAGAACATAAAGTTAAGGATCATATGAAGAGCACCAAGAACAAATATGACACAATTTTATTTTATTCCAATGACCGTGGAAAAACCCATAAGGGGGAAAACCTGAACAATTCTTCTTCTATTGTATTACTTCAAATGTTGAGTAGAGTAGACACACCTTAATATTGCATAAAGTCACCAATGTCTCATCTACTTGATGTTGAAGTGCACATGCCTTTTACTTGAAGATCTCCTCCATCTCTTATATATCATGTGGTTCACACTTTCTGTTACTCCTCCCTTGCTTGTAGTCCACACTAAAAACTCTTTCTTCTTATTCAAAATGAACATGCTATGCACAATTTTCACTTTTTTCTTTATTAAATAGATGATAAGGAGAGGAGTTACAAAATGAATTTATTCCTTCACCCAACAATAGGAGAATCAAATTCCCTAAGGTAGGAGTTACTTGAGGAGAAGTGGAACTCATCCAACAATAGAGAGAAAGGTAGGCTTATCTTAAGGAGTTACAATTAAAATTTGGGAGAGTGAGAGTTACAAATAGAATTGAATGAGGGAGTTACAAGTGAATTTAATGAGACTTATGCTCTTTCCATACATTGAATTAGTGAGAAAGAGTTAGATTCCCTTAATTATAGAGTTACTATTTTATTCCAAGAGAGGAGTTATTATTTTATTCCAAGAGAGGGGTTCAATTTTCCAAGACATTCTCAATTTAATTTAATTATTGCTTTAGAGAATTGTTTTTTGGAGTCAATTCCCTTAATTCTAGACCTACTATTTTATTCCAAAGAGAGGAGTTATTATTTTATTCCAAGAGAGGGGTTCAATTTTCCAAGTAAGAAATCCTCAATTTAATTTTCTTATTGTGTTAGAGAATTATTTTTTATTAATACATTTTAGTCAACAACATCCACCATTACCTATGATTTTAAGAAAATTATTTTCTTGAGGGGAGGGCAACCTTATCTATAAAAATTAAATATACATTAATTAAGAGTAAATAGGAAGAAGGGGATAAAAATGTCATGACCACTCATATAGAAGGAGCCAAGACTATTCTTAACTCAACTTCTTCATTGCAACATCATCACTTAGTTACTTTCATATTATGTGTGTGTGTGTTTTTATTTATTTCTAGAACATGTAGAGAAGATACAATCCAAAGGAGAGAGAAGTTGGTTAAACAATATCGCAACAAGAGGTAGGGTTGTTAAGTACACACAAATGAGTTGGAAAAAGGAATCATCACCATGATAAAATACATAACCATTTGCATTAGGTAACCATTAATTCTCTATTATCATTTATTTTCCATATGAACATAGTAAATTTTATAGCTTGGTCAATTTATAATTGTATTCAAGAAACCCATTCTACCAATGTGTTATCCATATCATGATTCCTTCTTACATATTGTTCATAGTGAGATAGTTTTGTTAATATATCTAAGAATATAGACCCATTTGTGAATAGATTACTGCATTGCATAATTTATTAGAACTTTCATTGAGATTTTGTGGCATAATTCAAAAATTCCCAAAACGGATGGAGAAAATCCCCAATCAAACCCACCTAATATATGAAATTGATGTTACCATCAAAGGGGGCAACTAGTTCATCGGTGATGTTTAATTCTCTTCTAATCACCAACCAAGAAAATATCATCAACCCCCTTGTCCTTTATGTCACTCTAACACTCTCACAGCTTACACTATCATCTATTGTTTGTTTTGTTGACTCGAAATAGAAACTATTATTTTTTTGGCAATATAAATGAATTCTTGGAATATTTTTATCACAATGTTGTTGGTTTTTCTAGTCCCCAATAATAGGAAATAGTCGAATATGTGAGAATAATTGAGTTATTAATGGAAGAAAAAGAAGAAGGCTAACCTTTGGATATGTAATTCATATTGTTAAAGGTAGTAGTTATTAGTTAGTGACTCACTAACATCATTTTGTAGAAGGGAATGATTTTGATGCCTCCATGCTTGGACATAATGTGTCAATTTTTATAAAAATATATAATTAATCTTGTTTTGAATGCGCATATAGAATTCTAACGTGCTCCTTTGGAAATTAATAGTGTATATATTTGGTGAGAACAAACTTTAATTTTATGTCAAATAGGTATATCCCATATTCATCATGGTGTAAATGCCATTTAAAACATTTATTATATAACAAGGTGGAATTACATTATCCCACATGTATTATGGTGATATAGTTTTTGGATATGTTTGGTATATAAAAAAGTTTAGGAAATACCATCAGAAACACATCACCTTTTATTTCAAATTTGTTTCGTTATAAAGAAGTTAAGTATGATGGAGGTGTCCATGCTTGATTTAAGTTGAAAATATGCTAATGTTTCTGAGTTGGTTACTAACAAAACATGCCATATTCCTTCATTTATTAGAATTTTAGGTTGCTTCATTTATTACAATCTAACATTTTCTATTTTAAATTATTATTACTATAGGTTACTGTAGAAATTTTGAATAATTTAACACATATTCAACAGAGATTATCGTGATCATGTACTATTGCAGAAAACATACACAATACATAAGCTCCTATACGTTGATCATCAATATAGCAACATCAATAACAATAAAACATCAAGAGCATTCACACATTAACACAGTATGTATCCCGGGGAAAGAATCTCGCTAAAAACCCCAACTATCTGTATATTAATGATTGAATGATGTAACATTACAAAGTACAATGCTTATCACAAGCAATCCAGTACCAGCTCCACCTGTTACACACAATACAGCTCAGACCTGAATCAATCACTGGCTCAAATCTCTTCCGATGCTTGCCTGCATCCGCTGCTCAATACCTGCACAAGAACCGGTGATAATTCCAAGGCAGCCACGTCTTTCCTTGGCTAAATCACGTGAGAACAAGCTACAATGTGGGAAAACTCATTGGCATACTCAATCCCCTGATTTGTGCAAGATCTGGTGCACAACTATAGTCACAACTGATAGCAATCTGATTCTCTAACACCTGTCCCTGCTGAACTGAACATGCACTGACATGCAACTGAGTTAACTGATGTATTCATTAGTTGTATTATGAGTTAATAACTTGTGAATTAATTAATAACTAATTCACCCAACTCATCTCTAGTCTATTTGCCAGTTAGACTAAATACAACCAGTTTAACAAAGCTAAACTGAACACAACTCCATCAACTGCACCTCCAGTCCACTAAACTCAACTCACTTGAGTTCTAACTGAAGTCATGCATGCAAATATTCAACTAACCCATAAGAACCACGTATTTCCTTCATGCAATTGCATGTGCCACATCCGTAGCTCGAACTGAAGTGCTCCAAGAGAATAAGATTAAGTTTATAGTCCAAATATTATTGTGAGATTATAATATTTGACTTTTCTATTTTTAGCCTGGCAGTCTAAAAATAGACTCCGCCCATATGTCTAAAAATAGAAGTCCATCTATTTTTACCAAAATGACCAATCATTCACAAATAGCATCCTGCAACTCATAGACCATGATCCATATGTCTAAAAATAGACATAGTCTAAAAATAGACTTGCGCCAAAAATAGCCTGCGGGCCCACTTAGTGAAGGCGACTCTTCTCACTAAGCTCCATCATCTTGTTGCAATCTCAACAAGCATTTCTTGTTGCACACTTTTCAACAACATTGCCCTAAATCAATCCATTAATCACATTTTCCATATCCCACTGCCCTAAGACAACTCATTCCCTTCATCAAACCTTAAGTCCCTTTACAAAACCCTAATTTCCTAAAACCTATCCCTTCATTCACCTACTTCATTTCACATTTGTAAAATCTCTTCATACTCATATTCTTTGTCCCCACCCATTGTCATTGTTCAATACACCATCATCACATTACATCATTAAGACAAGCATAATGGAAAGAAGTTGTGGGTATGATTTTGAAAAGGACACGCTTAGTGATAGCTCAAGAGAAAGAAATTTGTAGCAAAGGAAGCCTCACAAAGGTGGAAAATTTATCAAGGAGGAACCTATCAGCTTGAGTGAACTTCTTGCTTGCCCATTAGCCATCACATGTTTTAGACATCAATCATGTTTTGAGTTTTGTGAAATGGTAGAGAAGAATCTGGTTCCCTTGACTCCAATTGAAAATGTGGTTAATGAGAGATAAATATGGCTTGAGAGGGTAAATATCCAGCTTGAGGGTCTTCTAAAGAAAGCCAACAGAGACAACAAGATGCTAAGGCATATGGCACATCATTATTTGATCTGGAATAGAATATGCAACAAGAGGATCAAGCACCTTAAGGCAAGATTAAGGAGGGCCTTAAGAAGCAAAAAGAGGGGTGACAAACTTGAGATCACGACTGATGTTACACTTGCCAAACAAAGTAACCAATGAAGTACATTTGAGCCAAAATTGGGTAGATTTTGGAAAACATTTTGTAAATTTTGATTTTCTGAATTAGGCAACACAGGAATTTTCAGTCGGTGGCACTGCGCATTCAGTTAGCTCAGTATTTTGCAAAATGACTTGTATTTTTGGATTCCTCATGGAAAAACAATGAAACCTAGAAAGTTCCATAAAATTTTGATGAGATCTAAGCCACCAAAAGGGCCTAAAACACTCAAAAAATGCCCTCTCTGCCACTTTTTGGACACACAGGAACCAGTCTTGGGAGAATCCACTTTTGAGGGGGGAAATGACCTCCAAATCAGAAAATTCAAAGTGTTCCAAAAGCTAGACAGACAGGGATTTCCAACAAGCTATCCTACACCTGATTTGGATTCGAGAAGCCTTCCAAAAGTGGCCTAGAAAAATCATTGCACATTAGGCTCAGGGTGTTGCGCAAGAGTGAAATTTTTGCCAATTTTGCCCAAAAACTTAGAATTTCACCCAGTTTGACTATTAGTTGACTTTTTCTCTTCTCCTTGGTAAATTAGTGAAGGTAAATGATGTAATATGATGTAAATATGATGAAAAATGACTTGAGGGGGTAGATACATCAATTAGAGGTGGTTTGAGGTTGAATGAATCAATTTCCATAGTTTTAGAGGCAAGTTGTTATACTGCCTATTTTGTAGTTCCTAGTTTACATGTTGTTGAAACAGCTCCTTGACTTATGGATTCGACCCCTGATGACTAGCATAGGTGGTTTGAAGCCTATATTATGTACTTTCTTAGTCATTTATAAAGGTTGGACTCTTGTGGATGTTGGCATTATGTTTCTGGTATGGTTATATGTTACAGATGTTGTACTTGATGGCAACACCCATGGCGTGGCTCTCAATATGATGAGAATTAAGAAGTACACAGGAGAAAATTTCATGGAATTTTATGCAGAGAAAAGTTTATAAAAGTTTATTTCATGTGGAGAAAAGTTCACGGAATTTTATGCAGAGAAAAATTTATTTCATGTGGGAAAACTTACCTTTGGTCCATGGTAGTTAGTCCTTGGAATTTGAACCTATGGTTTTTGGACCATGGCATCTCGACAGACGTGTTGATCCCTAGTATTGAGTTGATGGTATTGGTTTGTTATGGTTTTGGCCCGTGGTATTGTTCCATGATTTGAGGAAGATCTTGCCTATATAAAGCAAAGGAGATCATTTGGCTTGTGTATGCTTTTGGGTTGAATATCTTAAGATCTGAAATATTGGGTTATTGTTTCAAAAGCTCGATCTATATGAAAGTGAAGTGGAAAGCGAATCTGTGAAGGGTGATCTCTCGAGCGCTGCAGCTGCGAAAGTGCGGAGGCGCCGTAGGAGGCGCCGCAGGAGGCGCCGCAGGAGACGCCGCAGGAGGTGCCGCAGGAGGCGCCGCAGGAGGCGCCGCAGAAGGTGTTCTGTGTTTAGTTTTCTGTTATTGTGGATCTGGTTATCTGGGTGACTTACTGGTACTTGATGATCATTTGATATTTATGGATCCAGTTTGAAAATTTATGAAAAGTGGTCCTTGAAAGAAAAGAAGTAGGGGGTTGTAGCTCCCTTCCAGGAGAGACTGGGAAACGAGAGAGAGTTGTAGCTCTCTGCAGGTTGCAGCCTGCGTACTGGTAAAGGACTGCACCAGTACAAGACCATTGTAAAAGGAGTTTCTAATTTTGAAAGAAGATAGAGACATATTGCAGCAGGTGGTTTTCACCCACATTGGGTTTCCACCTTATATCTGGTGTTCTTTGATGTGACTGTCTGTTTTTCTTGTTCATTGCTCATTGTTTTATGGTACTGATATGCAAAAATAATTCAAAGTATAAATAAGGAAGAATTGTTAAAAGGACTAGATAATACTGATTCACCCCCCCGCTCTCAGTATTATTTTCAACAATTTCCTCAATGCTTTTGGTTACAATGTAGTTGTTTGAAGATCTAGAATCACACATGGAGTTTAATAATGTCAAGCTAGGTTTTGGTAACTCCACGAACATATGTTTCCTATTAAGGATAACTTTAGTATATATAAATAGAGGAGAGATTCTTGGGATTCATATTCCAAGGTCTCTTCATATTCTTCTTTTTGGATGTACATATTTACAAATATTTTCCTAATCTCGAAGGATTAGGTGTCAACACTGCCCGTCTGAATTTGGAGGGATGTTTGTAAGTCCGAGCATCATTCTAAATCTTTAAAAATTTTCTCTTCCAAGGACTTTTGTGAAGATGTATGCAATATCCTAATCTGTGGAACAATGGAATAAGTGAATAGTCTTAGCCTCAATATGATGTCGATTCAAATGTTACTTTTTATTTATATGCTTGGTTCGATCATGGAACTTGGGATTATTGGCCAATTTTATTGCATAATTTTTTTTAATCAAAAGAGGAGTATAATGCACTTTTTTCTCCTGCAAATCTTCAGGACTTTTCTTAAGCCACACAATCTCCTTAGTTGCTTCTGCAACTGCGACAAAATATGCTTTTGTTGTGGAATCTGTTGGAACTAATTATTTATGTGACCTCCAAGAGACAAATCTTGATCCAAGACTCATAATATAACTTGAAGTAGATACTCCATCGTTTTTATCTCTGTCAATGTCTGAATCAAAATATCTAATCAAGCTCAAGTCATCCATCTATGTATATTTGAGTCCAAATCCTTGAGTTCCCTTCAAGTACCTTAGAACTCCTTTTGCAGTAGACCAATGACCCTCACAAGGTTTTTGCATAAACTTGGAAAGGGTTCCAACAACAAATTAAATGTCTGGCCTTGTAGTAGTGAGGTACTTAAGACTTCCTATGAGTTGTATGTACTTAGCTGTATCCTGAAATTCATTTCCTTATTTGGATGTGAGCTTTAAATTTTGTTTCATTGGAGGGGAAAAAGGATTGCATTCAACCATACCAAATTTGTTTAACAATGCTCCAATTTACTTCTTTGGAGAGAGGAATATACATTTTTGACGTTGAGTTACTTGAATATCCAAATAGTAGTGAACACATCCCAAATTTGTCATCTCAAATCCTTTCCTAAATTCTTTATTTATGGATGCAATATAATTTTCGTTGTTCCTTATCATTATTAGATCATTTACATACACCACAAGATATACAACAACTTTCCCAACTTTATTAACAAATAAAGTTCGATCACCAAGATCATAATGTTTAAAATTTAGTTTTAGAAGATGCTCAGTCAATTTCTCATGCCAGGCTCATGGTGCTTGTTCGAGGTCATACAAGGATTTGATAATATTTCATACTTCATGATCCTATCCCTTCACAACAAATCCTTTTGTTTGAGACATAAAAGCATCTTATTTCATATCTCCATTCAATAAATTAGTTTTTACATTGATTTGATGGACTTTCCATCCATTTTGAGCTTCCAAGGAAAAGAGAGTCCAAATGGTAGTCGATTTGTTGTGGGGGTAAAAGTATCCTCATAATAAACCCCTTATTTTTGTGCAAAACCTTTTTCCATGAGCCTTTATTTATGTTTTTCAAGTAAGTCATCTGATTTATACTTGTTCTTAATGACCCACTTGCAGCCAATCGAGCTTTTCCAAATGGAGGGTCCACTGAACTCTAGGTTCCATTCCCTATCATAGCATTATATTCTTTTTGCATTAATTCTTTCCATTCACCATGAGAAGAAACTTCTTTAAAGGAAGATGGTTCAAAATTAGTAGACAAATTTAATTCAAAATCATAAGAAACATCTATATCAATAGTTGAATCAGAATCATCTACATCACCTCCATTCTATCTAGTAGAGCTTCTTGTTCATGTCTTTATAACATCATTAGGATGAACTCTTTCAAGTGTCTTAGTGATCCATTTTGGAGGACATTTTTGAGATCGCCCAAGTTGTTTAGTGGACTGAGATGGGGTTGAATCAATATTTATCCTTGAAATTCGCTCAATCACATCACTCAAAGTGTCTTCTTGATCAATGGCTAAAGAATCATGAGGTGGAGGGATAATTCAAAAGGAGATTCCATATATTTATCCTCACCCCCTTCAAGATGTGGGATCTCATTATTAAATAAATGAAAAAAAAAATCATTTATGAATTTGTCGAAGTGATCAAGCTACCGCTACACAACATTGTAAATTTTGGAAGATTCAAGAAAAATCACATATCTAGATAGTATAAACTTCTCATTTAATTCATCGTAGAGATGATATGCTTTGGAGGTATCTGAGTACAAAAGAAGATACACTTTCAACTCCTTACACCAATTTTGTTTCTATGTTCCTTAGGAATCAAGGCATAACATGTGGAACCAAAAAACTTGAGATGCCTCATTGAAGGAATGTGGTCATACCACATTTCATAGGAGTCTTGGTTTTTAGAGCATGAGATGGACATCTATTTTTAATATAAACTGCACATAGAATTGCATAAGCCCAAAACATCGACTTAACATTTTTGAAAAACAACATTGAATGAACCATATTTAATATTGTCCCGTTCATTCTTTTAGCTACACCATGTTGTTGAGGATTATAAGGCACAATTGTTTGATGTTGAATCCCATGTTGGAAAAGATGGTTTTGAAATTAATTTGAAGTATATTATTTTCCATTATCAATATGAATAGAGCCAATATGAGATTTTGTATTATTTTCAATCCATGCATGAAAGTTTTTGAAAATTTCAAAGGCTTTATATTTTTTCTTCAACATATATACCCAACACATTCTGGTGTAGTCATCAATAAAAGTCATAATCTATTTATTTGCATTTGTAGAAGGAATATGCATATGACCACATAAGTCAAAATAAATCAGTTTAAGATTTCAATGTCCTCTGGAAAGAGAATCATGAAATGGTTTCTTGTTATGTTTTCCTAGGATACAAGCATCACATTGCTTCAATTTCCTAGGAATTGCTGGTAAAGTTGTAACACCATTTCTCTTTAATAAATGAAGATTTTCATAGTTTATATTTCAAAATCTAGCATGGCATAAGAGACTGGATGACAATGTACCTTCATCATATGGAGAACTATATGCATAGTTATGTGCTCAAGGAGAGGTTCCTTACAATTTCAATAGTCTTTCTTATTTTATTCATGTCATGAAAAGTGAGTAGTTTAATGTTTTTGTCACCTCAAATTTGCCATTAAACATCTGAATGGAGTGCCCTTGCTGGTAGATGTGAACCAAGGACATCAATTTTATTTTCAATTCTAAAAAGTAGAGAACATCATGTAGAAGAAATTCAGGGAGGCCAAGCAATTTGAGTCTAATGGTGCCAAGTACAGATGGCTTGAATTTTGACTTGTCTGCAAAGTAGACTGCTTCATATACAACGGTCACTAAATCTTCAAATAAGTCCTTCTAATAGTTCATGTAGCAGGTTTCTTCTATATCAACCAACCATGCATCTTTCCACAAAGCAAGTGAAGTATTAAACACGTCTTTAGTTACTCCAATATTGCAATGTGCCACAATATAATGAGCGGATTTAAGTGCTTTACCTCTCCCTGGATTTGGTGATTTACCCTTCTCTTCATTTATTTCTTGTCTAACTCTATCCCAAGAAAGCTTGCATGTGGAAGCATTAAGTCCATTTATGTTATAGTGTATGCAATGTAAATTTTTTTTCCTCCTACCTCTATTATTTTCTTTCCACGCCCTCTTTTTCTACCTCTTCCTCTAGAAAATCTTGTGCCTTATTCTTCTCTTTATGTGCAATATACAAAATTGTCTTTCTCTTCCCAAAATATTTCTCTCTTTCTGCAAATTTCTCTACAAGAGATTCAAAACTAATTTCTTTAAGTTTTCCACTAGCTTTTAATGATTCAAGGTAGTGAGAATATGTGGGATATAGTGCCTTGACGAAAACTATGAGAGGAACATCCATTTTAACACTAGTGGCTTCTACATCATGCATAATAACTATGATTTGAAAGGCTAGGGAAAGGGGATCATCATATTTCAATTCAAGATTGAAGAGTTTGATCATTATTTGGACTACTTCAAGCTATGAGTGTGAGTCATATAAGTCTTTCAACTCCTTTAAGGCACTAAAGGCATTGTTAAATGGTGCATTATGACAACTCACCTCTTGATTTACTGATGCAACAATCAAGGCATAGGGCTTGTTGTTCTTGCTCTCCCATATGGTGATATCTTTGTCAGATGTGGGCTTTTCAAGTGGATTCCCAACTTCTCCTTCACAAACACCTTTCCATAGTTCATTGAAAATGAAGTTATGCTTTATCTTTCTAGATCATTCATGGTATTTTTCTTTGTTAGTGAGAACTACTCCAAATATTGAAATGAAAGGATGAATTATTAAATAAAATTGAAACAAATGAAGGCTGAAATAATAATCTCTTTAGATGTGCACCAATATTAAAATCAATGATTGTGTAGTAGTATCAAGGTAATCATACATTACAATAGCATGCAGTATGACTTCTCTCTTTCTATGCAAAATATTTTTGATACTTCCCTCCTCCAATAATGGACTTTCACACATGTTCTCCTTATGGAACGACCATCATATTGTTTCCACTAAGGAAATTTTGACTTCAAACTTTCGATCATATAATTTTTCCAAGTTTGTGACTACGTGTGGGAATTTTCCGAGGGTAGGTAGTTTTCATTCACGATACCAATTATTTGATGGCGGGGAATTGGTTACAAGACTTAAGGATTTTGTAACATGTCATGAAAGATAATGATGATTGTATGGCTCATGGTCATGGTCATTGGAGAAGTTGTACGACTATTTGAAAATTGGAACAAGTAACAGTGTAATTAACAAACAACAAGGTATAAAGTTATCTAATTAGAAAATTCACATGGTAAAGTATCTCAAAAAAGAGGAGAATAAAACCCTAGAGATGCCAAAACCTTAGGTTGTCTTAATAATATGTAAATGACATGTATGTGTGAATGGATTTCAAAATACAATGTAGAGAATCAATATACAAAGCGGAGAATGAATAGAGAAACCTTCGTATTCAAGCACACTTAGGGAATAATATAACTCATTTCTTCATACCAGAGATTGAATTCATAATATAACTCACTGCTTCATACCATAAATAATATATAGGGAGAATGTTGATATTAAATGTGCACATATAATGAACTGCACACATAGATCCACTTACAAAGTTCAATGGTGAATGTCCAACACATAATAATTGTGATTCAATGCCTTCAATATTTTGTATTCCCTTCAATAGGTGAAAGGTCATAGGTTACATGTGAGGAGGAAAATGAAGGAAAATAATGGAAAATGAAGAAAATAGAGGCCTCATTCATAAAAGGGCTTCTGAGGATCAGTTGGTAACCTTTCGTTAGTTCAGTTTTGGAGATTTTTCATTATTCTCTCTCTCTCATACTCTTTGACACTTAAAGTTTTCTTGGAGAACTTTGGCATTGGAGTAGGATAGGAAAAGAAGGTAAGAGGAAGAAAAGCTCAAGTAGGGAAAGGCATGATTAAGCAGCTACAATAGGCTTCATTGCAGGTATCAACTTGCCATTGTAATTTCCTTGCTAGATTTGGCATGAATGATATTGCATGTGTTTCTTTTCTACCATGGCATGGGTTTTTCGAGGTGTGAAAGTATTTTTTGCCTAACATTGCCATTTCTTGATAACTTTGATGAGATGGTTTCTCTCATTTGGTTTATGTGGGATGGCTGGGTTGGATTCGAAGCTGAGTAGGGTGGATCTCTCAATTGACAAAAACTTGGTGTAGTGGTCCCTAAACCAGACTGAGGATGCACGAAGCCACTGGCCTAGTAACCCATGAACCAGACTATGGGTTGCAATAAATTTATATTGTGTGCCTTTGTGGGCCTATGAATCCTTTCTAGTGAATGGCGGTATATACAATAAATCCAAGGGGTGGATTTTCTCTCCATTGGGCCTAGAGATTTCAGGATGGAATAGATGGTAAAGCCTAGAGAGTATGCCTTGGTGTACGGCCTAGTGATCCCTAGATCAGACTGTGGATGCAGTGTAAAGCCTAAGAGACTAGGAGGTACTCTAATTCCTCATGATATAGGTGGAGAACTCTAGTGGCATCCACATTGATTGGTGTTTTTTGATGTGTCTTATGAGTCCCACATTCATGCTTGGAATATGGCATAGGGGTGATTGGCTGAAGAGAGACTTGGCTCAGCCAATCTATGGTCAAGTGGAACATGATAGTCCCATCACCAGTTGGTTCATTACATTGATTAATGAGAAATTCATTCCATTGATTTTCGTGTGTAAATGTACTGATATATATATATATAATAATATATGGATTTTTATGGTTGATATGTTCATTGTAATTTTGTTCCTATTATGCTGGTTAGATGTATATTTTTTGATAGCATCGATGTATCGCTCTAGACATGCTTTTACTTGTATTTGAATGGATATGGTGTTTATGACCTAATACGTGATAATGCAACAAATTACATGAGGAAACAATGGTTTATGGAAATTCTCAGATAAGTATGAGATCCCTACACTTAATTCTTTTGTTTACACATGTAGGTTACATGTTCACAATATGTTTGATGAAATGCATGTCATGGCTAGTAGGGGTTTGGTTAAGGTCTTCATCAACTATTTAATTTTTCATCATTGTTTCCTGGTACTTTACTTGATTATGAGCTCTCATTCCATTCTGGGCAGTGGTCTAGGCTCTAGCCCTGAAAAATTGGCTTAAATCTCAGGGTCCCTGGCACATAAATAGCAGCTTTAGTCCACAGAAGCTGGCAGACAGGCCTATGAGAATGACTTCAGGCCTATGGTCACTTCCTTTCCCATAGCATGAGAGAAACTATGGCCTCAAAGGTCTAGAACAACAATATAACCCAAGGATAGGCTATCTGAGTGGCTGACTTATCTCCTGAGGGTTCTTTTGGTGACGTTGGATGACTATGTGTGATGTTTTGTCAATTCCACTTCCTTAAGGTCACCTAGGAGGTCGAATCTAATCATAGTAGCCTCTCATCTCATTCTTACCCTGGTTGGCATGGTTACTTGGGGTGATGTGGGAGGAGGGTGTTACAGAATGGTATTAGAGCATGGTTCAACTCTCAAACTGGATGAGTTGAATGTGTTGGTCATGCATGCATGTCAGTTGCATGTGTGTCTCTTACACTTATATACTTGTTGAAATTTCTTGATGTTGGATTAGGGTTGTTTTATGGTTATTATGGAGAATTTGATGTTCATTTCATGAAGAATATTTGACATGAGTATGTAACTAACTGTATATGGTTATTTTTCACTCACATGTGGATTTTATGGTGCCTTCTTACATCCTTGTATGTTAGGTTACATTTTGAACATTTTGATTACATGTATCAATCTTGTAAGTCGATTGCAAGAACTGATCAATTATGTTCGACTACATGCGTTTACACATATTTGTAGTTGGCTAGGCATTGCTTATGCATATTTTCGGTTGCATGTAGCAATGTGTATAATGGTGTAATGGTTGTTGTCATGCATGAGGTCACAACATGCATTGTTGATATGGCCTTACATTGATGACTGCATCCTAGTTAGAGTGATGTTTATGCATTGATGCATTTACTTGTGTATGTCTATATGCTGCTATGTTTATGTTATACATTTATCACGTTGATTTGGTGACCTTGCAAAAAAGGTATCCTCCCCGAGCTATACTAAGGTACATTGGTTTATTGTGATTTGCTTTATCTAACATATTATGAATTGCAGGAAGAGAAAGATTAAATGGCTTGCAAGGTGGTAGACTACATAGAATCTCCCTATGCATCAGATGAGCAACGTGGTGTGGGGCATACTTTTGATTTGTTTGATGTATTGAGAAGCTTTAAGGAAGAGTTAAGGAGTTGTAAGGTAGATAATGATCATATCATAAAGGCACAAGAGAAGCAAGCATAGGTCAATGCTATACTTCTTCAGAGCTTGTCAGAACTGCAGTAACAAGGGCTGCTTCAGATCATCCATGCACATGAGGATGGGACTAATGGAGTATATGGTTGTAGATCTCCTGGTAGACACAGGTCGGATATATATGACACAGTGAGAGCTGGAAGGTTGTTGGACACTCCAAAAAGGAGGGGTGATGAGTACATGTATTATTCTAGTTCTGGTTTTGATAGACATCATGATCATCATCGCTATCATCCTTATAGGAGGAATGATAGGGGATACTTACTAGATGAATTCAAGAAAGAAAAACCACCTACTTTTGACGGATATGTGAAGAAGCCAGAAGACGGAGAGGCTTGGACACCTGGGATGAACAAATTATTTGAGTTGCATGAGTATAAAAATAACATGAAGGCTAGAATAAATATCTTGAGCTTGAAAAGTAAAGTGGACATCTAGTGAGAAGATGTTAAGTGGGTTAGAGACATCACGACAGATGACTTGAGTTGGTGGGAATTCAAGAGGCTTTTCAGAAAGAAGTACTTGTTAGAAAGGTACTACGACAGTAAGGTTAAAGAATTTTATGAGTTAAAGATGGGATCAATGACAGACGAGGAGTACACCACCACGTTTCTGGAACTGTTGAGAAATGTATTGTATATTACTAATGAGAAGGCCAAAGTTCAACGAATTGTAAGTGTTTTCCATTAGCATTTAGAGATCAGATTAAGTATGATGAGCCTTGGTCACTTGAGGAATTTATTGGAAAACTAAAAGATTTCTATGAGCATTCAAAACATAAGAATGAATCTCAACATGGATGGAAATGAAAGGCAAAAGGTAGAAGTTAATGGAAGCCTAAGACGATAGAGACTCAACTTGTAGATGGGAAAGGAAATGTGGCTCCGTAAAATATATTTAATGCATCTAGACAAGGACATGGGTCAAAACAGTAGCGACAACAGCATAGAGGTGAGGAACACCTTAGGAGATATTTTCCGCAACGCAAGGGTGGAAGGTCTAAGATATACAGTGCATAGGAGGTGCAAACCATTGAGGATGTTGGCCAGAGTATTCCTCATATTTATGCAGTATTGAACAACAGACAGGTAGAACGCCAAGATTTTATTATTGAGATGGACAGTAAGCTTTGTGATCAAGTTATTTCTATTTTGACTCTAGATCTAATTATAGCTATGTTAGTTGTGACTTAGTGGATAAGTGTCGTTTAAGTAAGGAAATGCATGCAGAGTCTTGGTTAGTACAGTTGGTTGCAGGTACAAAGAAGTGAGTTCATCATTGGGTTGTTGATCTAGATTGTCATTAATGGAAATATGAAGCCGAGGAGCTATCAGAGCAGAGCTATCAAAGCAGAGAAGAGAAGCAAGTGTAAGAGCGGAAGATTGAGGATGAGCCACATCGGAGGAGCCATATCAGGAGTATCACATGTAATGTACACCCAAGAAGAACCGAGATGAGGAATTCATCAAAAGAAGCAAAGAGGAACATATCAGAGCAGAGAATATTGGAAGTTGTCAGACCAGGAGTGTTCTATTAGATCTAGGCATGTAGAAATCAAGATTTTCATGTGAATAGATGGAAGGATCAGCCAGAAGCAAGCACAATCGAGTTTTATAGCGGAACATAGGAAGACCAAGAATATCTGACTATAAAAAAGAATACAGCCTTTTCCTAAAATTCCTAAGGAAAGGCCAAGAAACCAATGAAGTGCAATGGACAGTGAAGATTAATTCATATCGTTGAAACTAGAGGATGAACGGCCCAAATTAATTGCCAATAGCATAGTTTCCATAAGCAGTAAGTGGGTTCATTGGGTGAACTCAAGGCTATAAGTGGTATTTAGGGCTGATCACCTGATACCATTCATCGACCAATGCGTGGCAGGAGAAGGAGAGATGAAACTACTTTATCAGGCGAGTAATCCTCATGCATGTAGCTCACTCGATATCATTGCTGAGCATTGGATCAAATGCGGTTTTGATCTATGGTGTAGGATCACTGAGCAACTTTGTTGGTCAGATGTAATATCAACCGTCGGATGGGATCGTAAGATCTACGGTAGAGGATTGATCCAAAAGAGGCAAACATCGGAAAATGTGCATGCATGCGGACCCTGCTACACCATTGCAATATGTTATAATATATTATCGCAAGACTCTTGTAAAGCCTTGCCACATTGAAAGTGTCGATTGTGATAATACACAGATCCGAACCACCGATTACGATATGTATGTGGACCCACTGCAACATTATAATACGATCTATTGAAATATCACATCCATTGAATTGCAATGTTCAAAAGAATTGACACTGCCAGACTGCCAATTGTGATTGCGATTGTGACGTGGCATGTGGGACCTCCCTGTTGGTACAGTCTCTCTAATGAAATCTTCCTTAAATAATGAAGTCTAATGTATGAATATTATTAAAGGAAAAAGGACCTCTCTAATATTTGTTAATAAGCAACATTGCTTAGTATTTTGGCCTCTCTTCCTCCTGAACATGTCCTGTGGGTATTGGAACACTTTAATAGACAGAGGAAGCCATGGATCGGGAAGCCGAAGTGTCAAGTGAGCATAGAAGGTCAAGCGAGCATTGAGGAAGCCGAAGCTCAAGCGAGCAAAAGGGAAGCCAAAGGTCAGGCGTATCAAGACAAGAAAACAGAGAATTGCTGTTATGCAGTAGTTGCTGGCGAACTATAAAAAAAAAAGGGAGCCGAAGTTCTGGTAGAAGTGGAAGTAACAGGAGGACAAAAGTAAGTCATAGTTCTAGTAGGGCTGGGAGAAGAGAATTACAACCAAATAGATCCAGACAGTTACAACAGAGGGTTGGAGCCCTTGAGGTTGGTGCCTCAGAATTGAAAGGATTGGTGTGCTAGGATTTGGTTTTCCTAAATTCAAGGTTGGTGCCTTGACAAGATAGAGTTGGTGCGCTGGGGGTTGGAACCTCACAAACAGTCCAAGTTGGTGCTTGGCAATTGAATGAAACCATATATATTCTATATATAAATATATATATATATATAATATATATAATATATAATATATATATATATAATTATATATATAATTACTTGATTTATTGCAAAGATCACATTAATAAAATCATCTATTCCTGTTATCTATTTTTGTGTTCCAATTATAAATGTTTTTAACTGATAAAAATAATAATTGAAAAGAAATATTGATTCACCCCACCTAAGTATTTCCAACAATTGGTATCAGAGCGAGCTTCATATCAGCCTAACAGCTTGAAGAAGGATTCTTAGTCATGATGAGAAATCAAGAAGTGTCAGGAAGACCTCCTCTATTCGATGGCACAAGTTTTGTTTCTAGAAAAAGAGAATGTCCTACTACTTAATGTCCCCTGGACTTGAAGTTTGGCATTTGGTCTTAAATGAGTACATAGCTCCTTTCTCTCTTCCAATAGATCAAGACGAGAGGAAAGTCTATGTTGCAAATGCAAAAGCCTTAAACTCCATCACTAGTGGAATCACTCATTCTGAATTTACAAAAGTCATGAATTACAACTCTGCCAAAGAAGTATGGGATAAGCTAATTAGCTTATACGACGCGGACTCCAAAGTCAAGAAGGCAAAGCTTCAAACTCATAGAAGGAAATTTGAAAGTCTAAAAATGGATGATGAATAAGATATTACATCATACTTTCTCCAAGTAGCTGAAACGGTCAACTGTCTTAGAGGATTGGAAGAAAACATTGAACAAAGCACCATTGTTCAAAAGGTCTTAAGATCTCTCCCAGACAGATTTGACTCCAAAGTAAGTGCCATAGAAGAAATTAAGGATCTAGATACTCTCAAGATGGATGAACTCCATGGAATCCTCATTGCCTATGAGATGAGAAAAGGTTTCCCAAGTTCCAAAGATGCAACATTCAAGGCCTCAAAATCAAAAAAGGGGAAATAAGGAATGCCAGTAGTGATGAATCCGATGTTGAATCTGAATTGACGCAATTTGTATGAAGGCTGAAGAAAGGATCTAAGCTAAAAGTTAAATACCCTCTTATTTGTTTCAAGTGTGGAAAAATAGGTCATTATGCTACAAAATGTCCTCATAAGCATGATAGTGATAATGAAGAAAATTCTAAAAGGATGGTATACAAAAACAAAGAGTTCAATAAGAAGAATTTCCTCTCTAAGAAAGATGAGTTTGATGAAGATGAATTTGCAGTCATCAGAAAGAAATCAACTAACCAGTTCCCTCACTGCAAAGTAATGAGATGAAGAAAATGACCATGTTGGACGCCAAGAAGTATTATTCATGGCATTCACAAATGATGATGACTCGGGGCTAGATGGAAATATAGATGAATTGTTAATAAGTGCCATTGAAGAAAATGAGAAATTATGGAATAAAATCATTTCTCTCAAGGTAGAAAATGAGGAAACAAAAAGAAGGGAATATCTCTTGAAAAATAAGCTAAAAGAAAAAGAAGAAGCTTCCGAAGAACGTGAAGCCGAAATAGTATCTCTGAGGAAGAAATTTGAGAAAGTTAAAAAGGGTTGGAAAAGCTCTCAAATACTTGACACTATCCTAAATAATCAAAAACCTCAACATGACAAATATGAAATAGGTTTTAAAGGAGAATCATCAAGTACTAAGAATAATGTGAAAAGCTATGACGCCGTACTTTCCAGCAACCCAAAAGAAGAAAGATTATTTCATCAAAGGCTCATCCCAGATCCAAAGAATGAAGAGAGAGTAACTCCAAGGAAGAATGTTGATTCAAATCATGGATGTTACAACAGATACAAAATAGTATTTCATCAAAGGCCCATCTCAAATCCAAATAATGAAGCGGGAGTAATTCCAAGGAAGAATGTTGATTCAAATCATGGCTATTACAACAAGTACAAAACTGTCTTTTTTGGGCATTGTTTCCATTGTAAAAATTTTGGTTATCAAGCTAGACATTACATGGCTCGTAAGAATGACACGCCAAAACTGAAGGATCAAATAAACAAACCATATGGCCCCAAAGGGCAAAGACAAATCAATACCTACAACTCTTTTGATCCCTTGGCCAAATTTGATCTAATTTGCTCATTATGTAATAATAATGGACACAATGAACAAAATTTCCCACTGAAAAGAGGAATAGCAAGAAGTGATAATCCCAACATAGATAAATGTGGCCTAGCTCTATGTGCTCAAAATAATGAAAATCATTGGTTTGTGGATAGTGGGTGCTCCAGAAACATGACAGGGAACAAAGGGAAGTTTGTCTCATTGAACAAAAAGGAAGGAAATGTATCCTTTGGAAGTGGATCTACCAAAATTTTTGGAAAATGAATTGTTACTCTTATTAATGGAAAACGAAAATCTCAAAATTCTTTGCTAGTAAATGGGCTCAAACACAACCTCCTGAGAGTTAGCCAAATCTGTGATCAAGGACATAATGTTGTCTTTAGCACCAAAGACTGTGAAATAAGGAGCTCTTCCTCAGGGGAACTTGTGGTGAAAAAGGTTAGAAAACCAGACAACATCAACATTTTGAACAAGATTCAAGAAGATAAATGCTACTTAAGTCAAATAGATGAAATTTGGTTGTGGCACAAGCAACTTGGACATACAAGCTTCGATAACTTGATCAATATCAGCAAGATTAAAGTAGAATGAGACATTCCAAAGTTATTCAAACCAAATCAAGGAGTATGTGGCCCATGTAAACATGGAAAGCAAACTGGAACAAGTCACAAGACTAAGGAGTTCTCTACATCAAAGCCTTTGGAGATCATTCATGCTTATTTATGTGGACCAACTAGAACTCTGGAACTCCAAGGAAAAAGGTACTTTGCTTTATTTGTTGATGACTATACTAGAATGATGTGGGTATATTTTATAAAATATAAATCTGAAGCATTTGAGTGTTTTAAGAATCTTAAAGCTCTTGTGGCAAAAGAAAAGGACTCTAAGATTAAGTGTCTTAGAACAAATATAGGGGGAGAATTCACATCAAAATAATTTGATGAATTCTATAAAATACATGGAATTAAATGAGAACTCTCTATTGCCAGAACACCAAAGCAAAATGGGGTAGTTGAAAGAAGAAACCGAACAGCTCAAGAAATGGCAAGAACAATGTTAATAGCAGCGAACTTGTGGACAAAATTCTGGAAATAAGCAATCAGGACAGTTGTCTATACATTGACTCGAACTCAATTGAGACCAAATAATGAAAAGACTCCTTATGAATTATAGAAAGGAAGACCTGTGTCAGTAAAATACTTCAAGATTTTTGGAAGCAAGTGCTTCATAAAAATCAATGATGACTCACTAGGAAAATTTGATTCACGGGTTGATGAAGGGATCTTTCTTGGATATTCTATAATAAGAAAAACCTACAAGTGCTACAATAACTGACTACGGAAAATAGTGGAAGGCATTGATGTAAAAATTGATGAAGACCTTCCAAAAAAATAAACTGAAGAACATGAATTTGATCCTCTCATTGAAGAAGAAGAACCTAAAAAAGAATAAAAAGACCAAAGAAAAACCAAGGAAAAGGAACCATATCAAAACCCCTTCAAAGATGAAATTTCTCCAAAAAATATCACCCAAAAGAGCATATTATTGGTAATATGGATGAAGGGATGCAAACCCGAAGAAGGATGACTAGTACACCAAAGAAGAATGATGTTGTTCTTCTATCCATGATCGAACCAGAAACATTTACTCAAGAAAGTAAGGATCCTCATTGGGTAAAAGCCATGGAAGAAGAAATGTCTCAAATTGAGAAGAATGAGACATGGGAGCTGGTACCTCATCCAAAGGACAAAAACATAATAGGAACCAAGTGGGTGTTTAAAAACAAAATGAATAAAGACAGACAAATCATCAGAAAAAAGGCAAGGCTTGTTTGTAAAGGCTATTTACAAATTGAAGGAATTGACTTTGAAGAAACATTTGCACCAGTAGCTCGTGTGGAAGTTATCAGGATTTTCTTGGAATTTGCTTGCTCAAAAGGATTCAAAATCTATCAAATGGACGTAGAATCAACATTTCTGAATGGGGAACTCAAGGAAGAAGTCTACATGGAGAACCCAGAAGAGTTTAATCTAACAGAAGGAAAAGACTTTGTTTGTAATTTGAAAAAGGCATTATATGGGTTGAAACAAGCTCCTAGAGCTTGGTACACAAGAATGGATCACTATCTACAACAAGGCTTCAAGAAGGGGGTGGCAAGAAGTAATATCTACATAAACATGGATGAGGATAAGTTACTAGTCACACTTGTTTATGTTGATGATATGATTTTTGCTAGTAATAATGATGAGATGAGCCATGAGTTTTCTCAAAATATGTCAAAAGAGTTCGAGATGTCAATGATAGGAGAGTTATCTCACTTCCTTGGACTACAAGTATCTCAAACCATGGCAGGCATGTTTATATCTCAAGCCAAATATCTTAAAGACATGCTTAAAAGATATGGAATGGAAGACTGTGCACCCATGAGCATAGTTATGACCACAAGTTTCAAATTGAGCAAAAATGATGACTCCCCTCTGGTAGATGCAACTCATTACAGGTCAATAATTGGAGCCCTTATATACTTAACTGCTACGAGACCCAACATTATGTAAGCAGTAGGAATGATGGGAAGATTTCAATCAGCTCCTAAACAATCCCATTTGTTGGTTGTATAAAGAATTCTCAGATACTTGAAAGGAACTCCTGATTTTAGTCTCTGGTGCCCTAAGAGCTCAACTCTTACTTTGAATGCATACACCGATGTTAATTCGACTGGAAGTGTCGATGATTGGAAAAGTACTAGTGGAAATGCATTCTTCCTGCGAGACTGTTTAGTATCTTGGCTCAGCAAGATACATACATCCATATCACTATCTACCGCTGAAGCCGAGTATATAGCTGCCACAGATTGTTGTACTCAAACACTATGGATGAAGGAAGCTCTAAAAGATGTCAACATAGGTACAAATCAACCAATTACCATCTATTATGATAACACAAGTGCAATTAGCCTTAGAAAAAATCTAGTGATGCACCCAAAGACCAAACATATACCAATTAAGTATTATTTCCTTCATGAACAAGTAGCTGAACAAAACATCATGTTGGAATATATCAATACTAAGGAGCAAATAGCTGATATTTTCACAAAACCTCTTCCTCAGGAAGCATTTGAACATCTTCATCAAAAGATGGGGGTTATCTCTTTAGCATCACTTAAGTTGATTCATAAAGATGTTGCAGGACAAGGGGAGCAGTTCGACAGGGGGAGTTCTTGTGCACTCCTTTGCCACTGATGTCAAAGGGGGAGAGAAGAAGAATATTGCCATCAATGACAAAGGGGGAGATTGTTGATCTAGATTATCATTACTGGCAATATGAAGCTGGGGCGCTATCAAAGCAGAGCTATCAAAGAAGAGAAGAGAAGCAAGTGTAAGAGCGGAATATTGAGGAGGAGCCACATCAGAGGAGCCATATCAAGAGTATCGTGTGTAATGTATGCCCAAGAAGAACTGTGAGGAAGAATTCATCAAAAGAAGCAAAGAGGAACATATCAGAGCAGAGAATATTGGAAGTTGTGAGACCAGGAGCATTATATTTGATCTAGGCATGTAGAAATCGGGATTTCCATGTGAATGGATGGAAGGATTAGCTGGAAGCAAGAGCAATTGAGTTTTACAGCAGAACAAAAGAAGACTAAGAATGCAGACTTTTCCTAAAATTCCTAAGGAAAGGCTAAGAAACCAATGAAGGGCAATGGAAGGTGAAGATTAAATCATATCGTTGAAACTGGAGGATGAACGGCCCAGATTAACCACCGATAGCATAGTTTCCATAAGCAGTAAATGGGTTCATCGGGTGAACTCAAGGCTGTAAGTGGTATTTAGGGATGATCACCTGATACCATTCATCGATTGACGCATAGCAGGAGAAGGAGAGAGGAAACCACTTTATCGGGTGGGTAATCCTCGTGCATGTAGCTCACCTGATATCATTGTCAAGCATTGGATCAAATGCGGTTTTGATCTATGGTGCAGGATCACCGAGAAGCTTTGTTGGTTGGGTGTAATATCAAGCGTCGGATGGGATGGTAAGATATACGGTGGAGGATTGATCCGAAAAAGGAAAACATCGGAAAATGTGCATGTATGCGGACCCGACTAAACCATTGCAATATGATTTAATATATTATCGCATCTGCCATATTGCAAGGCTCTTATAAAGCTTTGCCACATTGAAAGTGTTGATTACGATAATATACATACCTAAACCACCAATTACGATATGTACGCAGACCCGCTGCAACATTATAATATGACCTATTGAAGTATCGCATCCATTAAATCGCAATGTTCAAAAGAATTGATACCGCCGAACTGCCTATTGCGATTGCAATTGTGACGTGGCATGTGGGACCTCCCTATTGGTACAGTCTCTCCAAAGAAATCCTCCATAAATAATGAAGTCTAATATATGGATATTATTAAAGGAAAAAGGACCTCTTTGATACTTTTTAATAAGAAACATTTCTTTGTATTTCAGCCTCTCTTCCTCCTGAATGTGTCCTGTGAGTATTGGAACACTCGAATATACAGAGGAAGCCATGGATCAAGAAGCTGAAGTGTCAAGCGAGCATAGAAGGTCGAGCAATTGTTGAGGAAGCCGAAGCTCAAGCGAGCGAAAGGGAAGACAAGGGTCAGGCATATCAAGATAAGAAAGTAGAGAATTGTCTTTATGCAATAGTTGCTGGCGAACTATAAAAAGAAAGGGAGCCGAAGTTCTGGCAGAAGTGGAAGGAACATGAGGATAGAAGTAAGTCATAGGTCCAGCAGGGTTGGGAGCAGAGAATTACAACCAAACAGATCGAAACAGTTACAATAGAGGGTTGGAGACCTTGAGGTTCGTGTCTGAGAACTGAAAGGATTGGTGTCCTGGGAGTTGGCGCTCCTAAATTCAAGGTTGGTGCCTGGACAAGAAAGAGTTGGTGCTCTGGAGGTTGGAGACTCACAAAGAGTCCAAGTTGGTCCTTGGCAATTGATTAAACCATATATATATATTTATTATATATAAGATATATAATATATATATATTTACTTGATTTATTGCAAAGATCACATTAATAAAAGCATATGTTCCTGTTATCTATTTCTGTGTTTCAAATATAAATGTTTTTAACTGATAAAAATAATAATTGAAAAGAAATATTGATTCACCCCGCTCTCAGTATTTCCAACATGGGTAAGAGATTGTGCATTTGATTTAAATGGTATGCCTACAACAACACATTTGAGCATGTTACCACTGGGATCATACAATATGTTGTTGGGCATGGATTGATTGTATCTACATAGAACCAAGGTTGACTATGATGACAAAGATATTGAGTGTGTTGATGACAATGGAGAACCAGGAATTTTGCAAGGTAAGAAGAAGGCCACATCAGTTAGGATGGTGACAGATATGCAAGCAAAGCATAGCCGTAGGAAAGGATGCAAGCTATTTGTAGTACACATTTCTAGTGATAAGGGTAAGGAGGTTGAGGACGCAGATGTGATGAACAAATATCCAGTGTTGCAAGAGTTTTAAGATGTATTGTCTGAGGACATTATAAAGTTTCCACCTCACAGGGAGGTAGAATTTTCTATTGAGTTAGTCAAGGCATCTCCAGCATCGAAAGAACCTTATAGGATGAGCACACTTCGGTTGGTTGAGTTACAATTGCAGCTGAAGGAAATGTTGGACAGGGGATACATTAGGCCAAGTGTATCACCTTGGGGCGCACCAGTCTTGTTTGTGAGGAAGAAAGGCGGTACTATCAGATTATGCATTGATTACAGGAAATTGAACAAATTGAATATCAAGAATAGGTACCCTTTGCCAAGGATTGATATTTGTTCAATCAATTAAAGGGAGTAGCAGTGTTCTTGAAGATTGACTTGAGGTCTAGATACCATCAAGTACGCATAGAAGAGGAGGACATTTACAAGCTTGGGTTCAAGACCAGGTATGGGCATTATGAGTTTTTTGTTGTTCCATTTGGCTTAACTAATTCTCTAGCTACATTCGTGTGTTTGATGAATAGTGTGTTGAATCTGTATTTTGATCAGTTTGATATTGTGTTCATTGATGATATACTAGTATATTCTAAAAATGATGAAGAGCATGATGAGCATTTAGCAGCAGCGCTGAGGTTGTTGAGGGGATATCAGTTGTATGCTAAGCTCGACAAGCGTAGTTTCTTTCAGATGGAGGTTCACTACTTGGGACATGTTATCTTCAAGGAAGGAATTGCAGTAGATCCAAAGAAGAAAAGGGCCATCATGGATTGGGTAGCTCCTAAGAATGTGGATGAGGTGAGATCTTTCATGTGTTTGGCGGGATATTATAGGAGGTTCATCAAGAACTTCTCACAGATTGCTTATCATGTTACATCATTACAGAGGAAAGGTAAGAAGTTTGAATGGACAAAGAAGTGTGAAGCTAGCTTTGAGCAGTTTAAGCAGTTGTTGACGCATGCACCAGTACTATAGATTGCAGATCCGGATAAAGAGTTTGTGGTATGCATAGATTCTTGCAAGAGAGAGCTTCATGGATTCCTCATGTAAGACGGATAGGTGGTATGTTATGAGTCCCAACAACTAAACGAGCACGAGCAGAACTACCTAACACATGATCTTGAGCTAGTGGAGATTATACATGCATTGAATACATGGAGGCACTATCTTCTTGGCAGATGGTTTGTGCTTATGAGTGATCACATTGGGTTGAGGTATTTGCTTAACCAGCTGAATATAAACGCCAGACAGGCTAGATGGTTGGCCACGATCAACGAGTTTGATTTTGAGATCAGGTACATCAAAGGTAAAGAGAACGGGATGGCATATGCTCTCAGTAGATGGGTACAGGTAAATCACTTGGCAACTGTGAGCTCCTATGGGATGAACTTACAGGATAGGATCTTGCAGGCATGACAGCAAGATTTTAGGTATATGGAGATTGTGCACAGGTTGAAACAGGGTGATAGTACAGGTATGGGTCATGGTACAAGTATAGGTGTAGATGCATGTATAGGTGTAGATGCAGGTACAGGTGTAAGTATAGCTACAAGCACAACTATAGGTACAGGTGCTAGTATAGAGGGCATGGATTATCATCTTACAACAGATCGATTGGTCAGGTTCCGCGATAGGATATATGTACAGGATAGTAGTGAGCTCAAGAAGGTGATATTAAGGGAATTTCATGCGAAAAGTTATTCTGGTTACCCAGGTTGTTAAAAGACACTGACAGCAGTGAAGATATATTACTATTGGCTGAATTTAAAAAGGGATGTAGCAGAGTTTGTGGTGATATGCTTTGATTTTTAGGGAGCTAAGGAAAAGTGTAAACATCCAGGTGGACTGCTATAGGCGATTGTGATTCCAGAGTGGAAATAGGAGGTAATTTCCATGGACTTCATCATAGGGTTTCCAAAGATAGTGAAGCAGCATGATTCCATCATGGTCATTGTGGGCAGGTTAACAAAGGTTTCATACTTTCTTCTGGGGAAATCTAGGTTCTTAGCTAGTGATGTGGCACATGTATTCATCCGAGATGTGGTTAGAATACATGGTGTTCAAAAGAAGATTGTGTCAGACAGGGATGCAAAGTTCACTTCCAAGTTTCAGAAGGAGTTATTTGCAAGTTTGGGCATAGATTTCATCTTCATCACAACTTATCATCCGCAAAAAGATGGACAGATAGAGAGGGTCATTAGGATATTAAAGGATATGTTGAGGATGTATGTGATGAATCATTCGAGTAAGTGGGAAGATTATCTCCCTTTGGTCAAGTTTGCATACAACAATGGTTATTAGGAGTCATTGAGGATGAGTCATTTTGAGGTAATGTGTGGGCGGAGTTATAACACTCCCATTAGTTGGAGTGATCCAGTTAGTAGAGTATTGATTGGACCAAATATGTTAGTAGACATGGAACAGGAGATGTAGGTGATAAAGAAGAACATAAAGGTAACACAGGACAAGCAGAAGAGTTATGTAGATAGAAACAGGTTGTTCAAGGAGTTCCAGGTTGGGGAATAGGTACTTATGAATCAAACCAAAGAAGTTCTCTTTGCGGATTGGATCATCTGCCAAGCTGGCACCACGATTTTGTGGACCCTTCAGTATCATTGAGAGGATTAGGCTAGTATCCTATTGACTTGCACTGCCTCTGACAGTGAAGGTTCGTGATGTTTTCCATGTATTTTTGCTTAAGAAGTATGTTAAGGATGTTAATCATGTAATTGACTTGTCTGTATTGCAGGTGGAACCAAATGGAGAATTCTAGCCAAATCCATAGCGTATATTGAAGAAAAATGTGCTCATGCTCTGGAATCAAACAATAGAGCAAGCTAAAGGGCAATGGAACCACTTTGGGCCTGATGAAGCTACATGAGAGATGGCAGATTAGATGTTGGCCATGTATCCTTCCTTGTTTCTTCGTTGAGGAAAATAAACTTGATATGGTGGTTTGGTATTTACTTATGGTGGTTTGGTATTTGGTTATGATGGTTTGCTATTGCTTACGGTGGTTTGGTATATGCTTTATGGTGGTTCGATATATGCTTTAGGATGGTTTGATATATTATATATGATGTTTTGATATGTGCTTAGATATGATGACTAGTATATGTTTAATATATGTTTTGGTATATGATTTGGCATATGTTTTAATATCTATATTTATGGTGATGTTGTTATATGGACCCATGTGTATGGATGTAAATATCGTAACGAGTTGTGTTATAAAGCTCCATAAGTAGTATGTCTTCTTTTAGCAGGTTGTTGAGGTATATGTGTGATTGAACACCGAGGGCGGTGTCCCCCAAGGGGGGCGGGGGGGGTTCTGTAACAGTGCTAGTGAAAATTCCATGTAATAAAAGACAAAAGCAACAACCACAGACGAATGGAACACTTATTCCAAGATGAATGTTGGACAAGGCATCCTAGGGGGTGTTCATTTGGTTGTTTATGGCTAAGGAAATTGGCAAAGGAAATGGCGAAGGCTTTGGAAAGGAAAAATGGCATTTTGGCCAATTATTTTTGAAAATAATGGAAATTAGGAGAAAAAGGAGGTGAAATGTCACAGGTTGCATGTGAGGAGGAAAATGAAGGAAAATAATGGAAAATGAAGAAAATAGAGGTCTCGTTCATAAAAAGGCTTCCGAGGATCAGTTGGTAACCTTTTGTTAATTCAATTTTGGAGATCTTTCATTATTCTCTCTCTCTCTCATACTCTTGGACACTTAGAGTTTTCTTGGAGCACTTTGGCATTGGAGCAAGAAAGGAAAAATAAAAATCTCAAATCCAACGTTGACAACTAAGGAGGAACTACGTTCTATTTGAGAGCATAAGAAGTAAATTTCAAAGTTTGGTTGTATACTCAATTTTTCTACAAACAAGACTCAATAATGTTGAATGCAATTGAAATGTTGGATGGTGAATGGTTGAAGGAATGGTGATATGCTCTATAGAAACATGAAAATACCCCACAAATTATAGTGTCAGCACAAAGCATTGATTTTGAGATTTATTTTAAAATGGTTGGTATATGAAGACTTTTTTCAAAGGTTATATGCGAACTCTGGTATAAGGAGAGACATCTACAACCAACAACATTGTTTGGAAACACGACTTCTTCTCCAACGGGCAATTTTTTTTTTTAAATAAACCAGGATCCAAACGCATGAAAATCCATGTTCGGATCATTACAGTACTCATGTAGGTAAGGGGAAATGGTTATTCTAAAAAAATTCCACGTGTTTACAAAGATATCCAAATGCACTTTTATTTTTACAATGAGTGGCATCTAAATATAAGAAAATTTTAAGCCAAGTTTTCAATGTCATATAACACATAACTTTGGTGTTTTTCAAGAAGGATTTGATCACACAGGGGTTGTCAAGGTTGATATAGAAAAAGCCTTCAGATTACCGAGTAAGCATATTAATGTAATAAAATCTAGGATTTCATAGCATGTATCTAAGTATCAATTGAATGTGTTTAACATGATTTTGTAAGCCAAAATGAAATCATAATTTAGATTTTTTATGGTAAAATCAAGGGATTGAACACTCGAAGGAATTTTTTTTTGGTAATATTCAATAATTTTATCTGAAACAACCTCTTTGACAAACAAAAAATCATATTTCTCCCTTATATTACGGTTGACAATTAATTCTTAAACAAACTGAAATTTTTTTTATTAATTTAAAGTTAAAAAAATGCTCTCTTGATTCAAAAAGGGTAATAAAGCTTTCATAATTCGAATTATAAATAAATCTCAACTAATTAACAAATAGATTATATTGAATTTAATTAATCAAATCCCTAATGTTTTAAATTTCAATTTTTCAAAATATTAAGAGATTAATCAAAATTTTGGCCAACTAAATTTCTTATATTTTTCTTTTCATAATCCATATATATACTCTCAAATTTAGCTCCTGGATACATCATTAATATCTTCTTAAATCTATTGAAGCATCCCCTGATGATGATTGGTAGTCCGAAACTTTGGGTTCATAAAACTCTATAGCAGGTCATTCCTCCTCTATCTAAGGACCTGTAGGGTGTTAATTTCCCAAACCCTAGAAACAAAAAAAAAAAACCATTTTTACAGTGAAATTACTAGGATTAAAGTGAAGACTTAGGATCAAAATTTGAGTTTGAACTTTTGAATATCATAGGTCTAAATTTTCAGTCTAGACAATATGAGAAATTCTCAATAATTAAAAAAAATAATAAGTCTAGTCAAGATGAGAAATTCTTGATATTTTTTTATAAAAACCAGAGCATATTTACTTTGTTTTACAGTGCACAATCTATAAGTGACCACCTGTTTTGTTTGAAATAGTTTCAAAGAAATATCAGAGCAATTAACTCAAACTATTGAA
Organism: Pinus taeda; assembly: GCA_000404065.3. Taxonomy (NCBI): domain Eukaryota; kingdom Viridiplantae; phylum Streptophyta; class Pinopsida; order Pinales; family Pinaceae; genus Pinus; species Pinus taeda. Next base: position 94,078 of record APFE031316777.1, on the reverse strand, counting down.
AATTCCTTTTCTCAACAATAGAGGTGTTGGAATTCATTAAGGAGATTGAGTTTTTGAATCAAAATATCTCATATTGCTATGACTGGTTGATGTTTAAAGAGTAAGAGTAATTTTCAATGCACAGTGAACCTAGAAGTCTACCAAAACAATCATCAATAGGAAAACTAAAAGGGGTAGCGAATAAAAGGAAAAATGACTAGAAAAATAGAACCTTATGGATTTGAGATAAACAAATATCATTCAGATACCATAAAAGTCTTGGAGGAGAAGGATTGTCTATATTTCCTTTTAAAGATTCAAGGATATAACAAAAATGTTTCAAAATCTTTTTCAATAACATTTGATGGAAATTTTGCCTGAGTTGGAGATTCAACTATTCATCTATCAGAATATATATTGAGTCAATTTAAAGGAATACCCTAGCAAGGTGAAAAATGGTTTAAAACTCAACATACAAAGGATTGGACATGGACTTATTTTATTAAGAGATCTATAACCAACCCAAAATGGAAAGAAGGAATCTCTAATACTTGGTTGCAACGTCCATACATGAGATGCAAGTTTTGGAGAGATACCTCGAGTCGCAAAATGACTTATTGACACAATGCAATTTTACACACATCAAAGAAAATAAAACTATGAAGGAACAGAACAAAAAATTTGCAAAAAGAAAATAATTTGATCTCAATCCAAGCTTGTAAATGGCATGAGAAGAAGAAGGCTTTGAAAATATAGAACAAAAATTTAAAGATTAAACTACTCATGAAAAAGCCAAAAGAAGGATAAACATCCCAGGCACCTAAAGACAATGTAAATCTCCCTCTACAAGAAAATAAGAAAGCTTGAAACAGTCTTTGAGAGTGAGAAGTAGTATGAGGACATCATTCTATCATAAGCTTGGAGGGATGTCAGTCCTCATTTTAACTAAGGGAATTCCTATGGGTTTTGCTTCTATTATTCTTTAAAAATGCATGTTAGTAAATTATGATAATATTTACCTATATTTTGGCCATAATAACAATTCCTAGAGGTATTTTCATTAAATTTTAATTTTTGTAATTTCTTGAAAATAAATGCATTGTAAAATGTAAATTGAATATTTTAGGAGAATTCACAATTGATCATTCATTTCTATGTTTCTACACAAGCTGGGTGAAAATGGAAAGATGGGTTTTTCTTGCAAGCACACCAAGATGGTAAAACTCATATTCCACTGATCAAAAGCTGTCTTGAAGTGCCCAGTCAACGTAGTTAGTCAACTAGTTATTAGTTTTTGAGAACAAGTTACTAGTATCTAGTTCTACTAGCTATTAGTTTCTAAGTCCTTAAAGCATTTTATGTTTTGAATATAATTTAAATATTAGATTGCATAAAGAATTCTCATATTGTATCAAACATTTTTAGATTAGATTAAACATACATTTATCAGTAAAAAATATTATTGGCATAATAGATTTTGGTGTGAGTTACTTATGGCCATCTTAGGTGCATTAAAAGCAAAGTTACAATTTCATTAAATCATTGAATTATTAATGTTACCCAAAGATGTAGATTTCCTTGCACTTATTTATCGCTTTCCTAGAGTATTTGACATTATGGATATCTCTGTGCAGAGAACTTGGATTTATGATAGAAATCATTTTATATGCCAATTTGAAGTATTTATAAAATCAAGTAAAGATCGATTTTATTTAAAGCCTGTGTGATAGTTTAAGAGTGAAAACTTGACATTATAGATATCTCTATGTAGAGAACTTGGATTTGTGACATAAATCCTAATATATGCAAGTTTGAAGTATTTGTAAAGTCAAGTAATACTGATTTTATTTCAAGTTTATGTGCAAAATTTAAGACCTTTTTCAAGAATTTAGTAGCTAATTTTGACTTAGGAGTGATAAAACATCTAATTTAACTCATTTCAAATATTGCAGTGTGCTTCAAAGTTTACAGACAACAAATCGATACAAAAGTATGTGCTAGGTTAGAAGTTCTAAATTAGACTCGACAAATATTGCACTTGACTTTATATGAATTCAATCTTATCCTCATATTGTTTGATGTCGTTTTCTTTATCTAAAGATTTTTTGAGAGTAACATGTGCAATTGCTAATTGGTTAAAGAAATAACTAACAATTTGATTTTTTTTGTATTTAAACTCTATTTCATTTGTACAAATTATGTTATACAATTCTCTTTTTCCTTGACTTTTTTTAACAATCTTAATATTTCTTTTATTATATGTTAACAATTCTAATTATCAACTTCATCGATGGGGTGACATATATGATCATCTCCCATGTTAGAAAATTGTCTAATTTGCTTCGAGTGATTCCTTTATAAAAAATCTTTCCTTTTCATTATCTTGCTTACTCATGTCCTTGGATTGTTTAAGACAAAGAAAATTCTTCACATCCCATTGTTATTGATTTATTGGATTTACACCATTATTAGTCTATGCAGATTCAATTTATTTGACTCCACATTAGACTTGAGTTTTGATATGATCCAAGCCATCTTGAATTTGAGCATTAACTTGGTTTTGGTCAATGTTGTTTTTTGGTTCTAATGTTAAAGAATAACAAAATCCTACACGCCCAATTATTGTTGATTTGTTTGATTTATCTCATTTTAATGTCCATAGTTTCAGTGTTTGTGACTTCAGATTGGACTTGAGTTTTAGTATATGCTCCAAACCATAATGATTTTGAGCTTAAAATTGGGTTTGGTTAGTCTTTCTTTCCTTTTATAATTTATTTGCATCCTCATATTGCTTTTCCTTCATATTGCTACCTCTTCATTGATTGCTTTCATTTGAGCCATTTTATTTTCAGTAGTTGCTCTATCCATAGATTCTTATTGTCCCCTCTACTTTCTTACTAATGTAACTTTAGCCTATTATGCTTTTCTCTTGGTTGCTTCATTTTCTTCAACTCTCTCTTTTAGTGCTACTTTATTATGTTTTGACCTCTTCTATGCTTTTTTTGCTTGTGTTGCCATAGCCTCTTTCCCTTGACCAATGAACTTTAACCCCTTGACTTAACATTTTTTATTTTGACCCTTGTCTTTTGTTGTCATCCATTCATTGCCTTTTTTTGGCCCCAAAAACTTCCCTTTCCAACTTCTAAGCTTCATCTCATTTATATATCCATCTACTTCTTCTTTTGAATATACAAGGGTTGTTCTTGTTGCTTGACTTCATCTTGAACTTGTTCCCATGACACAACATCTTTGTAAAAAAAATCATGTTTTAAATACTCATGAGTAAAAGGCTAATTTATTCAGAATTGTTCCACATGCCTCGATACAAATCCCTTAGGATCATGTCTCCTAAATTAACCATGGGGAAGTTTATATTCTAGCATATATTGAAACTCTATTCTTGCAAATTATTAGCCATGTAATAACACCAATTCACAAGAGTAAAAGATGATACAATAATGCAAATATACATGGAGTAAAGAATGAAGGTTCTGCACTTGTCTTTATATAAGACCAAAATCATATTTTGGCCATAAAAGGAGTAGGTAACTATGCATTAATGAGACAATGAAAGTATTAGTGAGTATATCAATAGGGTAAATCCATTATTTTGGAGAGGCTATTTTGTGATTTTTTTGAAATTTAATGCAAGAAAAGAGATTAAGATCACAAATCTAGAAAGTTTTTCCTATTTTGCATTAGATGTCATCAACAAACTAGTAAACTTTTAATAACTATTAATAACATTTTTCTGATTGGTGCTCAGGTTCCTTACGACTTTTCTTGAGTGAAGATTTTCTAGTTTTCTCCATTGAAAGACAAGTTTTAACTAAAAAATAACTTTGGAGAAAGAGTGAAATTTACAAATTCAATTTGACATAGACAGAGGTTGGAGCATTTAATCCCCAAAGTGAAGATTTACTATATTAATTCTCAATAATTCTTATTGTTTTTTATTGATGACAAAAATTGGTCTCTCCTTAACTAATAAGAAAAGTGCAAAAGATGAGCAAAAATAGTAATTTTTGAAAGAGATAAATTTATTTCTAAACTCATATTGGAATCTATGTATAATCATTAGAAAACTACTTTAGAAGAAAATATTTGTAGATATTTAAATTTAATATGACAATATTTTCTAAAAATAAAATGGGAAAGAAAAAAACCTATAACTTTAATTTACAAACTAAAATTTGGAAAAAAATATAAATATTTTCCAAAATCTTAATAGATCTAATATTTTAAGATATATGCACACTGATTATAGAAATGACTTAGAAACAAGGGCATGGAAAATAGAGATAAAATCTTCCGCAATGAAAGCCTGTTCCCCTTTCCTTCAAGGAAATTCCTTGAATGTCTTTTTAACCTATTTTTCCAAAAGTAGCTCTAAACTAGAAGAAGGTGGACTCTCCTCCATCTGAATCATACATTTTCCATTCATTTTCTATCAACTTCCTATAGTCGACATTAAATTTTTTAAGGGACTAGACATTTTAGCATTATGTTTTTTCATTGGAAGAAGAAAACCACTATGATTAGAGAAACCAATGGTTTCTACACAAGCTCTGATTTTGTCCACCTATCATCTACGATTTCAGGATCCAAAATATGTCTACCTCTTAGCTATCCCTTTCGAAGGTCTAGTACTATTCTATCAGGTTGGAACCAATTTCAGGGGCTCCACCTCTACCAATGTAGCTTCTTCTAACTTGTATTTGAAATATGCAACTTCCTTTTTCAGGATGGCATTCAACCCCTAGATCTGTGCCCTAGAGAAGGTGAATTTAGGATTGCCTCTGATAACAATATTCTCCTCTTTAAAAAATTGTTAATCGATAAACCCCTAGAAAATTTATTTTTCCTCGTAAGCACCATAACAAAATTGATAATTCAGACGGTTTGGCTCAGTTCCTGGAGGATGGATTTGGTCCAAATCCCTGAATCCATAGTAGAAGATGTTAGAAGAGAAAAATGTTGATCTAGAAAAACCCATAAAAAATCTATTTTTCCTCGTAAGAACCGTAGCGATTTATGAGTGAGACAATTTGGCCCAGCTCATGGAAGATGGATTTGGCCCAAACCCTTGTATCCATAACAGAAGATGTGAGAAGAGAAACAAAGTTTCTTCTTCTGTTAGAACTCTACCATAGTTCCCAGTTACATCAATTGACAGTTCCAATATGATCAGTAGACATAAAATCCTAGTTAATTAATGAGATAGTTTTAAAATAATTTTCAACTTATGCTTTTGGTTTTTTTTTAATCAAAAGAATATTGAGCATCAGAATTCTAGGTAACTAGCATAAATATTTTTGAGTGGTCCCTAAAACCAGAAAATTTTGGAACCTCCTGGTGGTATTTTCCGTGCTCTAAGACCTTTTCTTCATCTTATTTAATCTCTTCCACACCTATGTGTTGGGCATTCAATTCTCTCCTTATTGAGCCCAGTGTCGTTTCTAGAATTAGTTATTATTCCAAACATCCCAATAATTTTTAGCTCCCTTCCCCCTTACATCTTTCTTAGATCTTAAAAATACCTTCCAGTTTTTGACCAAGAATTCACACTCCGACAATTAGAGTTTATGGGATTCGATCTTGTCCCTAAACTATGGGGATGACTACCCTAAAAGGAGAAAAAACCAATATTTTCCTCCCCACATTTCTCAAGGGATAAAAATAGAGGTCTAGTTCACGAAATTTTGAGGAATAATTAAATCCTCCTTTACAACAACCCATGAACCAAAATGTAAAGAAATTTCACATCATTATTTGGCGACATTGACGGATCCTCCTTGCTTTAAAAGATGAATCCTAACCACCGCTTGGCTAAGATATGCAACAGTGGCCCATAACCTAGAATAGGGCTCCAATATGTCTAAATTTAGTGATTCAGACTCCTACTAGAGGCCTACCTATTCTAAAACCCTTAAAGGAAGACGTCCGCCCATAGAATTTGTGGCCTTTTCCAATAATGTCCTTGCCCCAAGTTATATTTAACTTGGAGCTCTGTTTTTACACTATTTTCTTCTTCCTTTTTGACCTGTGATTAACTTCCAGGATTCCATCCTCTTTATCCTTTGGAACAACAAAAACACAACTCCAAGTCTACTTTCTAGGCTCTTTGCTACAAACAGAACCCTAAATAGAAGTCTTCTATTTAACAAACCTGGAAGAACACTTTATTTGTTTTTCAAGTAGGATGGCATTGCTATCGCTTATGGGGGTATGGATTATGGCATATTGTCGTTGTAATTCAGCATGTAGAAGGATTGGTAATATGAAAAATTTGTTATTTAGATTGTTATCATAAATAGGTTCAAAAATTTTAACGAACTTTTAGATCATAGTAATGAATAAGATTTATTTATTTTTTTTCACAAAGGAAAAACAACTTCTTTCATTGATAGATAAAAGGAGTTACATATTCAAAGTTATGATGTTGACAAAAACATAAATTGTCTATGGCTCATGCAAGCCCCATATACAATCACCATACCTGAGATTGTCGCAGAGAGAAAAATAGAGGGATAACAGTCATATGGGACCTGTGCCAGGGAATTTCCCAAGAGACAGCTAACAAAAGCACCTTTTACAACCAGAGACCCATAAAAAAATCTTAATCCAAAAAACAATGATAGAGAGAAGACAGCCCCATTAAGCCAACACAGGTCCAAAACAAAGGTTATTTTAACCAAACAAAGGCTCAAAGAGACAAACGACAGGAAAAGAAAATTCTTAATTCAAAAAACAATGACAGAGGTGACAACCCCATTAAGCCAACACCACTTCCAAAACAAAGTATGTTGCAACCTAACAAAGGCTCAAAGAAAGAGAGGACAGAAAAAGAGACAAAGGGGAGCTATAAGGTGATCTGACCCGAGTGAAGAAGATAATCTGAGATGAATTCCTAGAAGTGAATTGTGTTAAGCTCCCATAACTGTTGCTGAGTTGGCTCCCTTTACAGCTGCCGATTTATTACGGAAACCAAATCTGCCGCTGATTTCATTAACCATCTACTGCCCATTCCAAAAATTATGGAAACCTTCTACTGTTGATTAATTTCTTGTTGGGAGCTCCTGGAGTGGTCCATTACTCCCACTGTTGTTCTCTACTATGTTGTGTGGAACACTTGACACATAGCCAACTAAAGCTTAATGGAAGCTTGGCTATAAATACTTCTGTTTGGTCCCCAAGCTCACTAACTCAATCCCCTTTAGCCTTACACCATCAAGTTAGAGTGAGCAGATCTTGGAAGTGCCACACGGATGAGAGATTTCCAGTGAATTTTTATCTATGCTATTGTTGCTCCTCATTGTTCGATTCCTGTTGTAGCCTTCTTGGCGTATTTTTCTTAGGCGTGATCTTTGATGCTGTTCCATTTTTCGGCAGCTTGCTTGCAGTTCATTTTTCATGCACTGCCTTTGCGGGTGTTGTCTTTTCGAGCAATCCCTTTGCTATTCTCTTTTCAATAACCACGTTTGGTTTTCTATTTCCACTATCATGCACATGCTTTGGCTTTGGTGTTTGAGTCTTTACCGAACTACTAGGTCTTGATTTTCCATATTTGAGCAGCAGGTGGCTCATCTCTCTAGCATTCTAGACGTTCTAGAAAGGGCTCCCTTTCATCAAATAGAGCAGAGAACATTTATTGAGGTGGTGTAAAAGATCTAGGCAGTTGTGTACGAAATACATCGGAGTGCGAGTAGCATCAATGGCCGGAGGTATGATTTATTGGGCATTAAAGTTTTTTTTCGATTCTTTTAAGTGTTTGTTCCGCATTATAGAATCGTTATTATGCTAACATTTCGTATCAAAGCAATTTTTATCTCTGCCTTGGTGTTTATAGACATGTTTGGCTAAATTTCATATTTTGATAATCTTCTGAATTAAGGCATTAATTTGGAAATATGTCTAATTTTTTGCTCAATTTTTATGCTTATAATATTTATTTGGTTTAATTATATGCAATTTGGATAATTGTTGTGCAAAATTTATTAACTATGCTCATATCTAATTTGCATGAATTGATTATTTCTACTCTAATTAAAACATGCTATTTTGGATGAGTATACGAGACCCATCGTTGAATGTTACGCATGAATATTATAGTTTTATTTATGCAAATTATCAGTATTCTCATATCAAGCTAATTTTTATGCATAAAAGAAATAATGTCTAGTGATCCATATAATTTTTAATTGATTAGAGAATAGCCACATCATCTATAATTAAATAATATTATATATTATGAATGATTATGATCACATAAAGGATATTTAGACATTAATTGTAATTAATTATACTAAAATTAATAAATTTTATCCCACAAGAATTTTTATTATATTTATATAATTAATTAGGACAAAATATCAAATTATTCATAACTTACCCAAAAGAATTATGAATTAATAGTTTTATCATAAAGTTCAAATCTAAGATAGAATTTATATCAAATTATAATCATAATATAGCCTTTAGAATTATGAATTAAGTGAATATTTTGACAAATTCTATCATAAAGAATAATTGAATCTGCTTGAATTGAAAATTTAGTCCACAGACAATTTTTATGTCATTAGATTCAATTTTGAGCATGATTTACATTGGTAAAGCATGAAATTTTATTTAGGCCTCAAATTTAACGTAAGCATGTGATCTTTAATTTTATGCAGTTGTACAACCTGCAAATTTCTCTGAAATTCATTGTGATATCCCTGAACTTAAGAGAGATAAATATAAGGTCTGGAAGGAGAGTTTTTTCCTTCATTTGGGGTGGATGGACATAGACTATGCTATTAGGAAAGATGAACCAGTGACACTCACTAATACCAGCACTGCAGCAGACATCACACTTTATGAATGATGGGAGTGATCTAATCGCCCAAGCATGATGTTCATTAAGACTAAAATTTCAGCTGGTATTCGTGGTTCCGTTGATCAGCATGAAAAGGTCTGAGACTTGCTGAAAGCCATTGATGATCAATTCGTCACTTCAGACAAGGAAATAGCAAGCACCCTAATCATGAATTTATCATCCCTAAGGCTCACCAGTGTGAAAGGTGTACGCAAGCACATCATGCAAATGAGGGACATTGTGGCTCAATTGAAGAAACTCGAAGTTGAAATATAGGAGTCCTTCCTGGTGCACTACATCCTGAAAACCCTTCCACACCAATATGGACCCTTCAAAATCTTATAAAACACACATAAGGATAAATGGTCAATTAATGAACTCATGACCATGTGTGTTCAAGAGGAAGAGAGACTGGTGATGGAACTGGGAGAAAGTGCAATGCTGGCAATGCGTAGAAAGGGAAAATATCAAGCCAATAAGAAAGGGAAAGGTAAAGTACCTCCCCAAGCCGATATCAAGAAGGATTCCAAGTGTTTCTTTTGTAAAAAGAAGGGACACATGAAGAAGGAATGCACCAAATTTCAGAAATGGCTTGCGGACAAATGTAATCCAAACTCATTTTTTTGTTATGAATCTAATATGGTTAATGTCAATATGAACACCTAGTGGATTGATTCTGGATCAACAATTCAAATTTCAAATTCCTTGCAGGCTTTGCAAAACCTAAGGAAGCCAGTGGGAAGTGAGCAAAGCATCTTATCAGGAAACAAGATGGGCTTGCATGTGGAAGCTATAGGAACATGCTATTTAACTTTAAGTAGTGGCTTTGTTTTAGAATTAGAAAAGACCTTTTATGTTCCAAGTCTTTCTAGAATCTTGATTTCAGTTTCAAGGCTTGTACCTTTTTGATATTCCTTTAACTTTTCATAAACATCCTTCAGTTTATCTTATAAATCTGATTGTGTTGGGAATGGTATTTTGTCTAATGGTCTTTACTACATTAATTTACAAAACAATGTCACTTATGATTCAATGCATGTTCACACTAGCACTAAAAGATGTGTTATTAGTGAAGATTCATCTAAATTATGGCACCGAAGATTAGGTCATATCTCCATAGAAAGAATTAAAAGATTGGTAAATGAAGGGGTACTTAATACTCTAGATTTTACTGATTTTGAGACTTGTGTGGACTGCATAAAAGGAAAGCAGAGCAACAAGTCAAAGAAAGGTGCCAATAGGAGTTAAAACATATTAGAGATCATACATACTGATATATGCAGTCCAGACATGGACTCACATGTTTAGAGATACTTCATCTCTTTTATAGATGATTACTCATGATATATGTATCTCTATGTGCTTCATAAAAAGAACGAAGCATTAGATGCCTTTAAGATCTTTAAGGCTGAAGTAGAGAAACAATGTGGTAAGCAAATTAAGATCATGAGATGAGATAGAGGTGGAGAATATTATGGTAGATACACAGAAGATGGGCAAGCACTTGGGCCATTCACAAAATTTCTTCAAGAGCATGGGATTGTTTCCCAATACACCATGTCTGGTTTACCCGACCAGAATGGTGTAGCAGAAAGAAAAAACCAAACATTATTAGACATGGTGCAGAGTATGCTTAGCATCTCCAATCTTCCTAAATCCTTGTGGACTGAAGCACTTAAGATTACAGTGTATATATTAAATCAAGTTCCAACCAAGGTTGTTCCTAAAACACCAGTTGAATTTTGGAAAGGTTGGAAACTGATTTTGCGACATATGTGTGTTTGGGGATGCCCGTCTGAAGTGAGAATATATAATCCACAAGAGAAGAAGCTGGACCCAAGGACCATTAGTGGGTATTTCATTAGATATGCTGAAAGGTCTAAAGGTTACAGATTTTATTGTCCATCTCACAGCACTAGGATTGTGGAATCAAGAAATGCAAATTTTCTTGAAAATGACTTCATCAGTGGAAGCGATCAATCCAGGAACATAGTTTCTGAGAAGGATCATTCAGAATCTCAACTTTCCACCTCAAGTGATAGATTGGTTATTGTTCACAGCACCCCACAAGTACAAACTGGTGTTGAACAACCAATTTTTGAAGTTCGAAAAACTGTTGACGGCATTCCAGTAGATCAGGTATTTCAAGAGTTTCCAAGAACTTTTGAACAACAAGTTGAACCACATACTTCTCAGCAAGATGATGGTACAACATTAAGAAGATCTACTAGACTAAAGAGATCAACAATTCCTGATGATTATGTTGTGTATTTGCAAGAATCTGACTACAACATTGGAGTCGAAAATGATCCCGAGTCCTTTTCACAAGCCATGAGTTGGAAAGAATCAGAATTATGTTACGATGCCATGAAGGAAGAGATGAATTCTATAAAGAGTAACGCAGTCTGGGATCTTGTCGAGTTTCCTAATGGTGAAAAATACATTGGATGTAAATGGGTCTTTAAGACGAAGAAAGACTCATTGGGCAACATTGAGAGATACAATGCAAGACTTGTTGCTAAGGGATTCACTCAGAAAGAAGGAATCAACTACACGAAGACTTTCTCTCCTATATCTAAGAAAGATTCCTTGCGCGTTATTATGGCATTAGTAGCCCATTTTGACTTGGATTTGCAACAAATGGATGTGAAAACAACATTTCTCAATGGAGATCTAGAGGAGGAGGTTTACATGAAACAACCTGAAGGATCCCCTCTAGTGATGGTGAGAAATTGGTTTGCAAGCTCAAGAAATCATTATACGGTTTAAAACAAGCATCCCGCCAATGGTATTTGAAATTCCATAATGTAATTTCTTCATTCTGTTTTGTAGAAAACATTATGGATCAATGTATATACCTAAAAGCCAGTGGAAGCAAAATCTATTTTCTTGTTTTATATGTGGATGACGTTTTGCTAGCAACCAATGATAAGGGTTTGCTGCATGAGGTGAAACAATTCCTCTCTAAAAATTTTGATATGAAGGATATGGGTGAGCCATCTTATGTCATTGGCATTAAGATCCATAGAGACAGATTTTGAGGCATCTTGGGTTTGTCTCAGGAAACCTATATTAATAAAATTTTAGAGAGATTTAGGATGAAGGACTGTTCACCAAGTGTAGCTCCCATTTTGAAGGGTGATAGGTTCAATTTGAACCAATGCCCAAAGAACGGCTTTGAAAGAGAACAAATGAAGAACATTCCATATGCTTCTACTATCAGAAGCCTAATGTATGCTCAGGTTTGCACAAGACTTGACATTGCATTTGTTGTGGGAATGTTAGGACAATATCAGAGTGATCCAGGTTTAGACCACTGGAGAGCCGCAAAGAAGGTAATGAGGTACCTTCAAGGAACCAAAAACTACATGGTTATGTATAAACGAACGGACAATTTGGAAGTAATTGGCTACTCAGATTCTGACTTTATTGGATGTGTTGATTCACGCAAATTGGCATCAGGATACATTTTTATGATGGTCGGTGGAGCTGTATCATGGAAGAGTGCCAAGCAGACCTTGATTGCCACTTCCACTATGGAAGCCGAGTTCGTCTCCTGTTTTGAGGCTACTTTACATGGTGTATGGCTTAAGAGTTTCATTTCTAGACTTAGAATTATGGATTCTATCTATAAGCCATTGAGAATATATTGCAACAATTCAGTTGTTGTTTTTATGGCTAAAAATAACAAAAGTGGGAGTCAAAATAAACACATCGACATTAAGTATTTAGCTATAAGGGAACATGTTAAAGAAAAGAAAGTGGTCATTGAGCACGTCAGCACTGAGTTGATGATCGCTGATCCTTTGACTAAGGGCATGCCACCGTTAAAATTCAAGGATCATGTAATAAATATCGGACTTGGTTCCATTATGTAGTTTCTCATTGTATGGACAATGTTATTTTAATGAAATTCTTAATTATTGTGATGTATTCCTCATATTTATGTGCACCTTAATTTTATTTGAGAGAATTCATCTGTGTAGGATCAAGAATAAACATAAGGTTTATTCATTAAGAAATTGTTGCCACATAAATTATAATAAGAATAAATACATAGTAATACATGGAAGATAATACTCGTCATTAGAGGACTTATCACCATGATTCATGTATCTATTACTTAATACAGATTATCAATGGGTTTTAAGATGAGACATTAAGATTGGAAGTATGGACCAAGTGGGAGAATGTTCAACTCCCATAATTGTCGTCGAGTTGGCTCCCTTTATAGTTTTCGATTTATTACGGAAACCAAATCTGTTGTCGATTTCGTTAACCATCTACCGCCCATTCCAAAAATTATGGAAACCATCTGTTGTTGGTTAATTTCTTGTTGGGAGCTCCTGGAGTAGTCCATTACTCCCACTGCAGTTCTCTACCATGTTGTGTGGAACACTTGACACATAGCCAATTAATGCTTGATGGAAGCTTGGCTATAAATACTTTTGTTTGGTCCCCAAGCTCACTAACTCAATCCCCTTCAGCCTTACACCATCAAGTTAGACTGAGCAGAGCTTGGAAGTGCCACACGGATGAGAGCTTTTCGGTGAATTTTTATCTATGCTACTGCTGCTTCTCATTGTTCTATTCCTGCTGCAGCCTACTTGGAGTATTTTTCTTAGGTGTGATCTTTGATGTTCTTCCATTTTTCGGAAGCTTGCTTGCAGTTCATTTTTCATGCACCCCCTTTGCGAGTGTTGCCTTTTCGAGCAATCCCTTTGTTATTCTCTTTTCAATAACCTCATTTGGTTTTATTTCCACTGTCATGCACATGCTTTGGCTTTGGCGTTTGAGTCTTTACCAAACTACTAGGTCTTGATTTTCCATATTTGAGCAGCTGGTGGCTCATCTCTCTAGCATTCTAGACGTTCTAGAAAGGGCTCCTGCTCATCAAATAGCACAGAGAACAATTGTTGAGGTGGTGCAAATGATCTAAGTAGTTGTGTGCGAAATACATCGGAGTGCGAGTGGCATCAATGGCTGGAGGTATGATTTATTGGGCATTAAAGTATTTTTTTGATTCTTTTAAGTGTTTGTTCCGCATTATAGAATCATTATTATGCTAACAAATTGAGCCACGAGAGCAAAGCAGCAACTTTTTGACAAAATATCAGCATCTTAGTCTTGTTCACGAAATATGTGAGAAGGAGAGCGGATTAAAAGATAGAGACAGAGTCCGAGTCTTTGCTGATGGGAGAGAAGCGACAGAGTCTAAAGCTTGCAACAGTTACTGGACCACTCAATTATAATTTTGGAGTCCCCCAAAACTGTCCATGTTTGACAAGCTGATCAAAAAGGCCCATAATGCCATAACCTCACATTAACGAATAAAATTTTGATTTTTCTTTGATAGGATTTGAGATTTCTAAATTTTAACCATAGAAAAACACCTAAATAACTCAACCAAAATTGACATTCTAGATCTATTCACATAATTTAATTTTTTTGATGTCACATATCTGAACCAAAGCATACTAGTTATGCATCGTTTACTTTGTCTTTAACTACACCTTAATCCATGTCGAACACAGACATGGCCATGTTTGAGAGCCCATTATACGTAGCAGGACCAGAGTTAATTCCACTTAAATTCCACAAGTTCGTGTGAGTGTTGTGTATGGAATGGATTGAGTTGGAAAGACATCGTTGCTGAAAACAGTCTACAACACCTACGAAGTCACTGTATATTTGATATTGTGATATGGGTTACAGTTTTTCAAAATTTCTTAAAGAATTAACTTAGTTAAATAATGAAAATTTAATATGTTTTTTTCCCTATAACAATCTTGAGAGACTGACCAAATCACATTTACCATGTTTTTTTCCCTCAAGATGACCAAATCACAGTATCAAAGACATTGATAGCTTTTTAGTTATTGTAGACTATTTCAAGCAACAAGATTTTTCCAACTTGACCACTTCATAAACAACAGTCATGCGAACACGATTATAGAGCGTCCACTGGTTGAAAAAGGATTACCGCCTCTTGCAACTAGACTGCCACTTCACACACACCAGTCACGCGAACTTGTAGAGCGTCTAAACCATAGTTACCAAATTCGGTCGTACTGGTTGAAAAAATTTGAGAACTCGGTGGTTCGATTTGGTTCGTCGAATAATTCGCTGATTCGAAGTTCGGTACGGGGAGAACAATGCGGATTGCAATGAATTTTTGGAGTGTAAATAAGATAAGTTTTTAATGAAATGTGGAGCTATACATATCAAAGTATCGGTTATGACTTATATAGCAAAGGTTATGATGAAATTCGTTAGTATAAATAGGCGAGGGATTATGACATATATTAACTTACCGATTAGGCTAGGGATTATGGTATATATATTAACTTACCGATTATGATGTATAAATGGGAATTATGAGATATAGCGAAAAGCTACCAGAGTATAGAAGTTTGTAAAATATAATATTGATATATTTTAGATTTTTAATTTACAAATTATATTGTAAGTATTTGTGAGAGCTATATTTATTTAAGTTAAATAAAAAGAATTTGACTTTTTGTTGAAAAAATATTTGACTTTATTTAAATATAAAATTTATGATAATATGAAATTTGTATGTTTTGTAATATGAAATTTGTATAGAAATTTAATTTTTATTGAATATCATATTATATAATTTATAATAGTTTAATCATAGTTACCATGTTCAGCCGTACCAGTCTAGAAAATTCGGAAATACGGCTATTCGGAAATACGGCTATTATGTTCGTTTCGAGTGAAAATTCGTTAATTCGAATTCGGTACGGCGTCACGTGAATAACAAATTTAATAATGTTATTTTTGGTATAAAAAATATAAATTTGATATATTTAAAAAAAGTTATAATGGGCTAATTGTATATGAAAAATTATGAAATTTGATTAAAGAAAATAATTGTAAATATAAAATTTAATATTTAAAAAAGTTTTATATTAAAATTATAATTGTGGTTTAATTTTGTAATGTTTTTTGTCAATAAAAAATTTAATATTTAAAAAATTGAAAATTTTATATTAAAAGGTATATAAAGAGTAAATTGTATATTAGAAAAATTGTATTTATAAAAAACAATCAGTTTCATATTAAAATATGGGAGAAAATGGTAAGTTTGTAGTTACTAAAATGATAAATTCATGGAACAAAGATTATTAACTTCCTATATATAAATCTCTGTAAGATATATAGTTTCTATATAAAATGGAAATTTCTATATTAAAACGTATATGAACAATAAATTGCATATTAGAAAATTTTCAGTTGTGAAAAATCATTAGTGTCATCTTGAAATATGGTATAAAATAGTAGGTTTATAGTTACTAAACTAATAAATTCATGTAGCAAAGGTCATCAAATTCTTATTTATAAATATTTGTAAGATATATAATTGCTATATAAAATGGAAATTTCTATATTAAAATGTATATAAATAGTAAATTGTATATTAGAAAATTTGCATTTTCTAAAAACAATCAGTGTCATATTGAAATATGGTAGAAAATAGTAAGTTTATAGTTACTAAAATAATAAATTACAACAAAGATTAATAATTTCTTATTTATAAATATTTGTAAGATATATGATTTAGAATTTTTTCCAAAAACAAAATCAACTTTTGAAAGTGTGCTTTCAACTAGATCCACTTGGAACCGCTAAATCTATAAGCATGAATTTAGATTTTAATTATTGATTAATAATGAAATTATTTTTCATTTTTAAAAGAGATATTAAAATGTATGATTTGATGTAATTACTCTTTTCTAAAAATAATATAGGTTTATGGTTTTTTTATAGAATTATATAATATTAAATATATTTATAGTATTTTCAATTGTTTTAGTTTATAAATAATTAGTTCAAATAGATAGAAAGAAAAAATATATATTTATTTTTTTAAATAATTAAAATTTATAAGATCTATATTTCCGAATTTTTTCCATATTGAATTTAAAGTAGTCAAATTTTTTCGTATCGAATCGTATTCGAATTCGAATTTGATAACTATAGTCTAAACTTGCCACTCGTTGAGAAAAAGAGAAGGATTATCGTCTCCTGCAACTAGAATGATGAGACAATTTCGTTAAAAATCGTTGTGAAGGCCCCCGGAGAGCCGATCAAATCTTGTCATATGACATTTTAGGGTTACCCAAGAGGCAATCCAGATACCGTTGCTCTACTTGATCGATGAACATTTCGTCCCATCAGGCGTTCTCTGCGCATGTCAAAAACCATTGCAGGTATTCGTGAAAGCATGAACTTAGATCGCAACAGCTGCTGTTGATGCATCCAATTGCCCTCATTTTTCAGGTTGGCCCCACACAAAGGCAAACAAAATATCTTCAAATCAGGAATCAATGGGCGATGTATGCTGCATGTTTTGGAATCTTGTAAAGTCATTTTTATTTCTTTGACAGCAACATCTCGAATTAAAGTCAGGAATCACGTGAATCGTGATTCAAGGTCCACAGCTTTATTCTCACCGACAGAGAAAAGTGAATTAAAGTCAGAAATCACGTGAATCGTGATTCATCAACGGTCCACAGTTTTATCTAAAAAAATCTCAGGTCGCTGCCACATGGTTCCATTCATTCTCATAATTCATTATTAAAGAGATTAAATGTAAATTTTAAAATCTAAAAGTAATACCACATCAGTTTATTAAGGAAACCTCGAATGGTCGATTAATAAGCGGTCAAATAGGAATGAAATTTGATAATAGCATTAGCTGTAAAATTGCTAATATCGGCCTTAGATTATATTCGAGTTTTGCTTAACCAATAATTATAAATTAAATATGATAATGAAATTTAAATGAAAGTGGTTAGATTTACAATAACAAAGAGAGATAAGATTTTCTAATATTTACTTTTAAAGTTACTTTTGATTAGAATGAGGTTATGTAGTGATAAACACTATGTAATATTTTATATATGTATTTTTTTCATTAAAAATTTTATTTTAATAAATTTTTAAATATAAAAATTAATTGAGTTTGGAGGTTTATTTTACAACCTAAGTATAATGTCTAAAGGTGTCTCTCCATCATCAAAGTTGAAATTTTTGCTATGATGACCAAAATAAAATATTTTAAAATAAAAAATAAAAAATAAAGAAAAAATTAAATAAGTATACAAAACATTTAAATAATGTCAAGTCATAAATAAATTACACGTGATTTTTTTTGTCTCTCGACTCATGTTAGATCGGTATTTAAGATGGATCTATGCTAGTTCTAAATCAAATGCAAGCATATTATCGATTAATCCCATCAATAATTAGGCTATAATGTCAATATATCTATATTAAAAAATGAAAGTTTCCACTAAAAAATGTTTATGTTTGTTCATATTAAAGTACATCATTAGAGAAAAAAAGTTTCTGCTTGTACTTGCTTAGGACCAAAATTCCATTTTGTTCATATTAGAGTACATCATTAGAGAAAAAATCATTACTTTTTTAGAAAATATTTAGTGTTTTTTTTTTTAATTTCAATTGAGGAAAAAATCCAAAATCACAAATCTACAAAAATTTTCCTATTTGACATTTAATTTCTTCAACAAACTAGACAACCTAAAAGGTGGTTTTTCTAATTTTAATGCATCAAAAGAATAATGACTTTATCTAAAAATTTCAATTAAAAAAAAAAGTGTAGAAAATGTAAAATTTATAATTCCAATTAATACAAACATAACTTAAAGCATCAAATCACCAATAAGAATGTTTGTGAACAAAGTTCTAGCTATTTTGATTTTAAGTGAGTGACAAAAACTCACATCCAAACATGATGGATGATGGTACTAGTGAAAAAAGTATAAAGATAGATAAAAATTGTAATTTTTTAAAAATTTAAATTTATTTCTAATTTATATTAAGGGATGAATATAATTGTTAGAAAACTATTTCAAAAGAAAATATTTATAAAAGCTTGGATTTTGAATAGTTGATTCAAAGTTTTTTTCAAAATTGAAAAGATAAAAAGGTTAGAATTTTATAATCTGGAAAATTGAAAAGACATGATGGACATAAGCTCACAGGGTGTAGAGCAGATAATGATAGGGTGTTTTGTTAATGCACTCTATGGTGTAAAGGTTGCCAATTTGAAACTTCATGAGAAAAAATCCAGCCATGCTAAGGGCTACTGTAACTCAAGCTAGTTGCAAGCCTCAAGTGATTTTGACAGCCTAGATCCTTTTGGGCCACAACTATTCAAACCACAGGTTAGGTGTGTTAGTCACCTTAGGAGTCACATTACCTAGAAAACAAAAAAAGAAAAGAAAAGACATGGTGGACATGGAAAATAGACCAGAACCTCCCATAATGAAAACCATTCCCCTCTAAACAAATTTTTTGAACGCATTTTCAAACTTTTTTCTTGGAGTATATATAAACTAGAAGCACGCATTAGGATAATTTTGAGGTCAAAATATAGGCCTCAAAATAAAAAATATACTAACAAAATTAACTTTAAAAGAACCAATAGGATTAAAATGATGATGTCATCCCTAGGGAAAATATTTTGGAGGGAAAAGAAGAAATCTAATTTTTTTAATCATAATTTTGGCTTATCCCCTTGTAAATTCACTCAAATGTCAAGAGTAGACACCCATTGGATACACAATTAAATTCAATGTCCAATGAGTACCTACTATGCATACTTATGAGTAGATCCACATCGAAAAATACTGAAAACACCACATTTTGTATTTTCAATATTTTTCTATATGGATCTACTCAAAAGTGTGCAAAGTGGGTGCTCATTGGATGTGAAATTTAATTCTACATCCAATAGATAAATAAAAATATAATAGAAAAAGTAGTTTCCTTTCTTTTCTCTAAAAACTCATAAGCCTTATTTTATTATTTCATTGTTTTCCTTATGAGACCTATTTTAGACCTCAAAATTACATAACATTGAGCCTCCTTGATCTTAATTCATACCTATCCATTCAATTTTAATCAACTTACTATATACTTCCTCCTCCGACTAGTCAACTTTAAATTTTTGAAGAGACTAGAAGGTTTGGGATTTTATTTTTTCGTTGGAAGAAAAATAACACTTTGATTGGAGAAACCAATGGCTTCTACCAATCTTTGATTTGGTTCACCTCTATCATCAATGAATTCAAGACCGAAAATCAATCTAACCTCCTATATATCCTTTTAGGGCCTCCTTTATTGTTATATTAGGTCGGAATCAGTTCTAGGAGCTCCACCTCTACTAATCTAGCTTCTTCTGACTTTGTATTTGAAATATGCAGCTTCCTTTTCTAAGTGAGCATTCAACCAGAGAGATTTTCTCTAAAATGGGTAAAGTTAAGATTTCCTTGATAACAATCTTATTCTCTTTAACAAAATGTTGATAAAAAAAAACCTCCAAGAAAATCTATTCCTCCTAATAAACGCCATAAATATTTATAACTAAGATAGTTTGACTCAATTCCTTGAAGATGAACTTGGTCCACATATGAATCCAAAACGAAAGGTGTTAGAAACTCAGAAAAGAAACAAAATTTCTACTTCCCATTAGAACCCCACTAGAGTGTGATTATTATATCACTAGACATTAAAAATCCTAGTTACAAACAAGCTAGCTCTAGAACAAATTCTAGCCTATAGGTTAGGTCCATGATTCATTATATCAAAAGAATATTCAACTGGTGAATTTTTTACTTATCTAATGAGCAAAAGCCTTTCTGGATGAATTCCTAGAACCCTCAAGTTGATAGGTAGAATTATCATTTAAGAACATTTTGGGGAATTACCTTCTAATGTCATTCTAAAATTGGTTCTTATTCCAAATCCCTCGAAAAAATTTTAGATCCATTCCCCATTAAGCCTTTCTTAGAATAAAAGGTACCTTCTACTTTCATTCAGATAATTCCCACTCGGACTAATGGAACTCAATCTCATCCACAGTCCCTACAACATGGGGATGAATGCCCAAAAATAAAGAGAAAGAAAATATGTTTTCCTCCCCATAATTCTCAAGAAGGGTTGAAATTAGAGGTCCAGATCATGGAATTTCAAGGAATAATTAAATCCTCCTTTAAAACAACCCATACATGCATGAACCAGAATGTAAAGAAATTTCACATTGTTATTTTCTGACATTAGCGGATCATCCTAGTTTTAAAAGATGAATCTTAACTAACCCTACGCCAAAATATTGAACCTGGAGCATAACCTAGGATAGGGCTCCAACATGCTTGAATTTGGTGATTTGGACTCCTACCAAAGGCATACATGTTCTAAACTATTTAAATCAATACCAAGCCCATAAAATTTGTGGTTTGTAATGTCCTTGTCCAAAGTTATTTTTAACTTGGAGCTTCGTCCGTTCACTTTTTTCCTCTTAACTTTTCACTTGTGATTAGCTTCCAGGATTTGATATCTTTACCTTTTGCAACACCAAAAAAGACTCAAGTCTAGGCTCTTTGCCACAAACAATGTCCTAAGTTAGAGTCTTGTATCTAGCAATCGTTAATAACGCTTTATCTACTTTTCAAGTAGGACGGTATTGCTATCCCTTCTAGGGGTATGGATTACAACATATTTTAGTTGGAATTCAAAATATAAAAGAATTTATTCTCTGAACAATTTGTTATTCAAATTGTTATCATAGGTAGTTTCAAAAAAATAAAAAAAATTCATATCACATCTAAGCAAATAAGAGTATGATTTCACTTTGACAAAATTTGACATTTTAAATTTCAAGCTAAAAAATAAAATTGAAAATTATAAAAATGGTATGGATCATATCATTATATTATTTTTCATCCATCTCGATGCATTTGGAGTGGAAAAAGTAGAGGAACGAACTCGCAGAACTATTTTTACCAATGGGACCCAGCTTGGTGAAATGGGGTCTCAAACCTTTTGGGAGAATTTCGAGGCATTAAACAACATTTTTTGGGGGGTAAAACTTTACCAATTTAGTGCCACACCTTTTCATGTTTTTCTACACAAAGATATATTTCCAACGACGCAAGAAGTGCATGAATCGAAGTCCGTATGCAAAAGTTATGCCACTCAGAAGTTGAGCTTCTTATTTTCAGACCTATAATTCGGGAGGATGCCACATGAGAACCCATTATTCATGGAAAAGTGGCTAGCCACATTATTGTGATGTAAAAGGACTCTATAAGATTCTATATTGTAACTCTAGTTAAGAGTTGATATAGTCACACTTAACCACTAGTAGGCTATCGGGTTGTGTTATAACCGAGCCACTAGGAGGAAGGGGCATTCCATTCTTTCAAGGGAATTTTGTTCCATAGCTGATAAAAGATAGTCATGAGAGATAGGAGGTAGAGCACATAGAGATGATTTGTTCATTGTAGCATCCCACAGACCACATGCATTACTTCTTTGTACCTGTAACCTTATTTTCCAAACAGAGAAAGAGAGTGAAGTAGCCTCACCTTCCAGTTGGGTTTTCTCCGGAAAAGGTTTCCCAAAGAATATTTTGTATCTTATATGTGTTTGTGAGATTATTTTTTCATTCTCTACTTTTGTGCATAGTTTCCATTTTCATGTATGCACTAATTATGGTTAAATTTACAGATCTAGAGATTTAAATAAATTGTAATAGCATAGAAATTCATAATTTTAATATATTATTATCGAATATGTTGTGACAAACTGTCTAGTAGAATATCCACAACAATTTATGCATCAAAAAACCACCTAAATGACACAATCACAATTAACATTCTAGATCTATTCAGATAATTTAAAAACCTTTAAATCACATCTTTGAACCAAAAAAAATTAACAGATATGCATTGTTTTACTTAGCCTTTTATTACACCTTAATCCATCTCGAAGATAGAGATGGCCATGTTTGAGAGCCCATTCTACGTCGTAAGACTAGATTTCCACTTGTGACTTCATTAATGTTGCATTTGAACACTATTTGTTCATTGAAACTCCACAAGTTCATGTGATTGGTCTGTATGGAATGGAAAGAGTTGGGAAGACATCTTTGATCAAAATAATCTACAACACCTACAAAGTCACTAATGTATACATGATATTGTGATTCGGTTCATAGTTTCCTAAAATTGTTTAGAGAATCAACTTAGATATAGAATGAAAATTTTCTATGAATACAGTTTCATCTATATCTAAATTGATTTTTCTCCCAACAATCATGAGAGACCATGACCAAATCAAAACATCAAATACATCAATAACTTTGTAGTTATTATAGATTATTTTAAGAAACAAAATTTCTCCAACTCGAAAATTCCATACACACCACTCATGTGAACGTGTAGAGGGTCTATTAAGTGTTAACTTTCTAGTAGCATACAAGACTAGAGCAATTTTCAAACTAATAACTACTTCCAATGATATAATTTGAGTTTTTTTAAAACATTTCAATCATTAAGCAATTTTACTTGAAAATTTGAACCATTAACAATAGAGATCATAGTAAAACAGTAAGACGAGAGACACCAAAAATTTTGCTCAACGAATAGGGAAAAACCACAATGGGAAAACCGAACAACCTTCCCTTATGAGAGAATCTCAAATTCAATCTAGTTTGTACATCAATCAAAATAGCATATCTTTGAAAACATAAATAGACAAGAATCGACCATAATGATGACCTCCCACAAGTGCCAAGCCAGCTCTCTAACAACCTTCATATATCCACAAGGATATGTGCCATAGACCCTCACATATGTTACATAGACAATAAGCCACAAGTCTTCATAGTTCCATAGAGATATAGTGCCTCAGGCTTGCGTTGTTCCACTTAAGAGATATACCACAAATTCACACTTAACCATAGAAGATATATGCCTAAAATCTGTATAGGTTCCACAAATAATTTGTATCAATCTTCGCATATGTTCCGCATATAATATTTCTCATACTTCGCATGTATTCCACAAAGATTGTGAGCCTTAGCCAACCCGTATTAGCCTCAAATAAGATGATTCAAACTATGTCTGGAAGGAGATCAAATATGCACAATACATAGTTATTTGTCCATGCGAATAGGTATGTATCTTGGGTAGGCAGACTTGATCTTGGAGGAGCTTACTTGAGCACTTGTGAAGTAATAAACCAATAAATATAAATTCAAATCTCGTTTTCCTTTTCAAGGACATGAAAAATTGTTGGAAAGACTGGGGGGAGGGTGAATCAGTATTTATTTTCAATTTTTATTTTTAGTAGTAAAGTCATTTATATATGGAACACAGAAATAGGTAGCAAAAATACGTGATTTTATTAATATAATATGTGCAATAAAATAGATACAAAATATATATGATTCCAATTTGTTTCCAAGCACCAACTTGGACTTTTGTGAGGCTCCAACCTCCAGAGCACCGACTCTGTTTTTCCAAGGCATGAACCTTGGATTTAGGAGCACCAACTCCTAGGACACCAATCCTTCCAGTTTTGAGGCACCAACCCGAAGGACACCAATCCTTCCAGTTCTAAGGCTCCAACCCCATGGGCTCTAACCCTTTACTGTAAACTGTCTGGATTTGTTTTATTGTAGTTCTCTGCTCCCAACCCTACTGGGCCTATGATTTACTTCTTTTCTCGTGCTTCTTCCACCTCTGCCTGAACTTCGGCTTCCTTTGTTTCTCATAGTTCACACAAACCAAGACTTTCCTTGTTCTCTATTTTATATTCCTAATACCCTTGACCTTTGGCTTCCTTTCTACGTTGGCTCTTCAGCTTCCTTAATGCTCGCTTGATATTTTAGCTTCCTCTGCACTCATTATTTTGCTTCCTTTGTCTCTTCGAATCCATCAATACTCATAGGACATGTTAATGTAGAAGAGAGGACGAATTACAATAATTTTGCATATTAAAGAAAATATCAAAGAGGCCCCCGTTTTTTAATATTCATACAATATACATTAATCATCCCGTAATCGCAATCACAACCTAGCCAATGCCCCATTAACATAGTTAGAAATATATGATGGGTGGTCCCACTAGCCATGTCACTATCTCAATCACAACTTTGTAGAAGTATTTTATACGTCGTGCCTATAACATCACTGGTAGTTGATTGTCGATTTCCCCTACTAGATGTGATATGATTATAAACTGTTTTTAGTAGTTCTATCCAATATGTATATATATATCGCAATTGTAGTTTATAGTGTGTCATTCCTTTATAACTTGTGATGCATAACCTCCGATACAACAGACGCGATATAGCATTAGGGCGTATTACAATGGTGATGACGTAACCCGCTCAGACATGGTTCCCAATGTTTAACATTATCGGGTTCATACTCCACCATAGATTTCAACCCCCAAAATCTAACGGTCTACAGTGATTTCAGGTGGACTATTTGCACGAGAGTTACCCGCCCAAAATGAGTGGTTTTTCTCTCTCCTCTAGTTTCTACGTGTCAACCATTGAATGGAATCGGGAGCTCTCCTCTAAATACCACTTACCATTTTGCATCTGCCCAAAATACCACTTATAGCTTTAAATTCACCCTTCTTCTTGGTTAATGCCCCAAATTGATTCGCTTTCAATGACCATAGATCTTGTACCATTGACGGCTCCATGGCTCTCCTCTAGATTCCTTTTCTACTAGAATGAAAACTCATCTCTTAGCGCCATCCAATATGACTCCACGGCCCTCCTCCATACCTCGGATCCAATATAACACTCTTTGTCTAACAACTTCCAATATTCTTTGCTCTGATATATTCCTCTTTGCTTAACTCATCTCCTCTTATGGCTTCCCTGATGGCTTTGCTCCTTGGCTTCATATCATTATTTAGTATCCTAGAATATTGCCATATTGACATTAATGACAATCTAGATCAACAAAAATTCATTTTACAATTTTCTTTTGACAAATGCATGATCATGCTTCAATTAATAAATTTCTCTTTTGAAAATACCGACTAGAGCTATAATTTTTCAAAACTCCCTCTTAGCTAGGTAGGTATTTTTCATTCTCTCTCAAGATCAATCTCCTAATCCAATCAACTAGCCTCTTGAAAACTAACGTAACTGAGAGATCAGATGTACAAGTATCATCATAAGGAAAGTTTTGTAG
This sequence comes from Pinus taeda, assembly GCA_000404065.3. Taxonomy (NCBI): domain Eukaryota; kingdom Viridiplantae; phylum Streptophyta; class Pinopsida; order Pinales; family Pinaceae; genus Pinus; species Pinus taeda. Next base: position 68,188 of record APFE031316777.1, on the reverse strand, counting down.
CATCAAGTTCATCCCATAAGCCAAAACCAATGGCATCAATGTTAGAACCCAACTAACCATGGGAACAATTAACATCGTTCATGAGGCAAAAATATCTAACCATATGAAATGATTTCTCAATAAATCACAATGACCCAAGAGATTAATCAAAGTCAATCTCTCTAACCATCTCACTAGTCTCTCAGTCAAAATCATTAACCTAAGAGAGAGAACACAACATCAATATCCCCAACCAGTCTCTTGGTATCTTAGCCAAACGCAATGACTCAAGAGAGTAATTAGGATTAAATTCTCTAACCATGCCAACGGTCTCCCGGTCAAACCCAATGACCTAAGAGAGTATACAGGATCCATCTCCCTGACCATAAATAAGGGTGTTTGTGAGAATACTTTCGGAAAAATCACATAAAAATTCATTTATCGACACGTCGACAAATGATATTTATGTGATTTTTCCGAAAGCATTCTCACAAACAAGATTATGGATCACAGAAGTCTGAATTATTTGATAAATAAGGGTCTTTTGGCCAATATCAATGACCTAAGGGAGGAATTCCTATATTAATATCAAAATCCCTTACTATATAGTCTCTTGGTCCATGACCCAAGGGAGGAATCCTGATCTCGATGTCAAAATGCTCAATCTCCCTGACCATATGGTCTCTTTGTCAAATGTGATGACCCAAGGAAGATTACTCAAAATCAACATCCCTAACCAATCCTATTGGTCTCTCAGTCAAACACAATGACCTAAGGGAAAACTCCAAGCCTCATAACCAACCTCCCTAACCACAAGGATTCTCGGTCAAACTCAATGACCTAAGGGAGTAACCATAACAATCTTCCCAATCATGGTTTCTCAGCACATCCCAAGGAAGATTCATGATGTTATTCAATCAATGCTTCCTCTATCCAAGAGAGGGATTCTCAATCATTCTAATATTCTATCGGAAGCAAACAAACTTCGTATGGGATAGTGGCTTTTTCAAAACATCAACTTTCTCACCAATAGTATTGTATTTGAGCCTCACAACTCTTCTTTAGACAACATCCTGGATTTAGTGAGACTCGATAGTCAATGTGTTTCAACTTGTCATGAAATATAAAATTCTCATAAATATTCACACAACTTTAGATATATCATGATTGATTTCAACACCTAGTCAAACAAATCAACAAACAGTTTTAGAAGGAAAACTGCTTCACAATGGGATGAACAATTAGCTATATATATTCAGTTTCAGTCATTCTAAATGCACAATACTTGTCCATAATATTTAAGCTAAGACAACATCCTAAATTGCTATTCAAAACAACCAGTCCAATTAAAATATTCAAATCCATGCAACAAATAGTTCAATGAGCCAATAAGTAATATCAAATGAGTCAGCAACAGAGTCTCGCAACTTCTTTAAATTTGTTATCATGGAGGTGTCCATGGACTTGTTGTCCATCATGCCAAATATTTGAAGGATCTCAAAAGGGATTTCAGTAGGCTTATGTCACACTTTCAATCCCATATAGTTATGCATTAGACCAAGATCCTTCAATCAGATCCCTCTTACTCTAGACAAAGAGGTCCTCAACCTCAGTTAAAAATAGATAATCAAAACCATGGGATCATCTTTATTAATGGATCAACATTTTTCTAAATAGCCATTAATTCAAGAGTACCACAATGTGTCTAACTTCATATCCTTCTCCCTCTTATTGAGGTACTTCTAGCCATCTTCATCTTGGAAGTCACAACTGAATACTTTTCGACATAGATCAAATATGATCCTTATTAGTTCATATCTCAACACAAGTTTTCTTCTAACTATATTTTCTAAGTTCTTCCATTATTTCCATCCACTACTACAGTTGTGGAAACATTCATCATGTACTTGCAATCCTCACTAGGAGGGCATGGAAGAACAATCACAACCAAGAAAGATATACAATGACAAGAGACTAATGGAAACAACAACAATAGTAATAAACAAGAAAAATAAATACAAAATACTTATCTTTTAAGAACATGTCGTCTTCCTCTTGAACTTAGCCTTCTTGCATCCAACTTGAAAATAAACCTCATCCACGTCATCAACATCATGTCTTTCTTATAGGAGCTAGGGTTTCTTCTTTTAGCATAAACGTCCAGTACTAGGGGTTTATCCAAAGACCCTAGAGCCTTCTTGTTCAAACCCATTTGCATACTAGGGTTTACAAACCTTCCATGTGACATTTTTTCTAAATAATATTTAGTCAAAATAACTTTATTTCTTTAAAAACATTCATCATTTCAATATTCAAATACTTGACTATTGCTTCAGCATTATTAAATTTGAGTCTTTTAACTTAAACACATATTAAGTTATGTCGTAACACCCTCCTCCCACATCTACCCAAGTAACTAGCCAACCGAGGTAAATATGTGACGAGAAGTTACTATGATATGATTCAACCTCCTAAGTCATGTTAAGGAAGTGGAATCGTCAGAAACACACCATACAGACCTTCAACATCAACAATAGGACTCCTAAGAACCATCCTGACCTTTCTGCTAACTAGTCCCTGAGCCATACTGATTTTTAAGTTATTAAAAAGTTGGATGCTCCCATGCTATGGGCATTCCAACATATAGAGAGCTCTAGATGCTCCCACAAGCCTGCATGCATGCGTCCAAGGACTATTTCCAATAGACCTATGCCAAAGTTTGCATGATTTGAGGCACTTTTCAAGCCTAGAATTCCGACCACTACCTAGAACTTGATGTAACTTTCAGAATCCATTAAACACATGATGAAAAGACTAATAAAACAAAAAATAATTCCATGACTAGGCCTGACCATCCCCAACTGGGACCGACATTATGTCAAACACTTGGCATCAATGCAATCTATAGGTCTAGGATACAAGACAGAGTATGAATGGCTAAAAACTCTTATGAGACATGACAAGAAGGATTACCACCTTCTCCCTTGGGTGATTATGACATCCATTAGGTATTGCATCCATCATTTTAACAATTACAAGTAAATACGTGAAATAACCATGACATGAACAAGTAAATTAACCATGCTTATAACCAACATAAAACCATGAAAATAATAGTGAGATAACAGACATTAAATCCACATATAAATGAGTACAAAAGCAAGAGAACTTAGCTTTTATTAAACATCAACAAATTAGACTAGGTATGGGACTACGACATTCGACCTAACTATAGACATGGTTGAGCCAAATATCTCTTCAGACTGTCATCCCCATGGCATATTCCAAGCATGAATGTGGGATCTCATAAAACACATCAATCAAAACCATCTAGGGCTTCCATAGGCCAAACCACCTCAACCCATCAAACAATGATTCCACCTCAGGGCCAAACATCACAAAACCATCACTAGATTGGTCTCTACCCAAGCTATCTAGAGCTCTAGAGTATTTGTTCCAACCTAACTTCTAGGACTAGTAACTCAATCCACAACTATTGTCGGGATCCAAAGTGTCTATCCAACTAAGGCTCCAAGACTAGTAACTCAACCCACAACTTATACATGGATCTAGTGTGTTTCTCCAACCAAGGCTCCAGGACTAGTAAACCCACTAAGGACTCCAGAGCGTTTGTCCAACCAAGGCTCCAGGACAAATAACTAAACCCAAGTTGTTACATGGCTCTAGAGCATTTGTCAAACCTAGGCTCCAGTACTAATAACTCAGCCCAAGATGTTACAGGGCTTCCAAAGTGTTTTTCCAACCAAGGCTCCAGGAACTAATAACTCAACCCAAGCTAAAGGAAACATGAGAACCAATTGTAAAAACAAAGAAATAAACCCACAACACCATGGCTATCTAGGAAATGGAAAGGGTAGGAAAATCCACTGTCAATCCAACCAATCATCCATGCCAATGACATATCAAAACCAAGAAACCACATGCATGTGCCATACTTGCCAAAACTAGCAAGGAAATCATACATACAACTCAATACCTACAAAGAAATCTAGTTGTAGTTGTTGATCCTGATGTCCTCTTATGCTTTCCAACTCTTCCTTTTCCTTCTTGCTCTAAAACTCCAAGTATGCCACACTCTCTAAGAGTGCTCCAAGAAAACTCTAAGTGTCCCAGAGTATGAGAGAGAGAGAATAGAGAGAGGGCTCCAAAACCAAACTAACCAAGCTTACTCACTGATCCTCATAATCCTTTTTATTAATGAGGGATTCATTTTCTTCATTTTACTTCAATTTCCTCCTCACATGGAACCTATGACCTTTCACTTTCCCTTTCTCCTAATTTTCTTTATTTTCATAAATAAAATGCCAATAAAGGCCTCATGCATTTCCAAAGCCTTTGCCATTGCCTTTGGAAATTTCCTTAGCCATAATAAACTAAATTAACACCGACTAGGATGTTTTTCCCACCATTTAGCTTGGAATACATGTCCCATGATTGTGGTCTTATATATTTTTACATGGATTTTTAACCAAGGCTGTTACATCTGCCAATAGCATGTCTCTCTTGAGAAATCTTAAATTTGAAAGAGGACATGCCCTCTTCATGCAATTATACATGGAAATGTATATTTTCAGTGCAAAATAATACTTTGTGACAATTTTCAAAGATATTATTCGAAAAATTTGATACTTCTCACTTCATATATTCAAAGATTTGATTCTTGCATACAAGCTTTCTTCAAATATTAACAAGATCATCTTCTTGAGAATGCCTTTTTCCTTCAAAACTTGAAGGACTTAACACTTAAATAATTTCATATGATGCTTTTGAACATTATTTACAAAATCACCATACACATCTCATATTTCACTTGTGTGACTACAACAATAATGTCATTTTACCTTGCCATATATATTTTTCAATGCATGGACTTTTTCATGTTTGTCCCAAAGGATTTCTACATCAGATATGTCAAGACAAAGCTTCCAAAATAATTTATGACAATACATATCTCATACGTCAAACCTTAGATTTGTAACTTGGATTTCTATCCTTATGAAATATCTAGGGGGATATCAAGTCAAGTCCTGGCGAATCATTTTGTCCTTCTTTTACGAATAGAGTAGATACCCCTTTAAGCTTTCATCAAACTTCTGAATCAATTTCAAAACTTGACTCTTTTAGAAGACAAATTCAAAGATTAGGATATTCAGTTTAGGGGGGACAATTAAGAGAATTGCGGCCTATTGGAAGACTTCTCAGACTCATCCACTTGTTGAAGAGACCTATGTATGTAAAAAAGACAAACTAAACATAAAGATAAGATAATCCTCCTTTGGCTACTAGCTTCATGGTTACAATAGATCAACTTTTGAAAAGACTTCAGCTTTAGCACATCATTTTTCTTCAAGGATTTCACTAAGGCATGATTCAAATTCTTCAACCGAGGAAGAACAATCACTTCTTAAACTATTCATTATGGTTCACGTTGTCGCTTCAAATCACACCAGTAGAAAAAGTGTTGTAGGAGAGACATAAATCCCCCTAGAGACAACCTCTAGGTTGATTGTAGACTAGTTCCTATGACATCTTAAGGAGAGGAGTGCCTTGGAAGATTATGAGTGGGGTTTTAGTTGCACTCGAAATTGTCACGTAATAAAAATAGTAAGAGGGGCTTGGCTAAATAGGCCTTAATTAAGGCAAACTCAAACCAATAAATGGATCCAAATACAAGGGGTATATTGGGGCAATCTCAAAGAATAATGGATTCCCCTGGTGGCCAACACAGAACAATGAGACAACTCAATATTGAAGTTGTAGTAATGGTGGAGAGGAGGAAGGAAGGAGGGAAATAGATGCATAGAGTTGTAACAAACATAATCCTAAGAAACAATGTTCCAGTAGAAAAATGGGATGTATAGGGTTGTAAACAACACAGAATCCTAAGAAAATATTTTCCAATATAAATATGGAAGAGGAAGGAGGTATAATGATAGAAACAATGCAGTACTTATTGAGGATTCGTGCTTATAACATGGGTATGTCTATCACCAAACAATGTGAGAAATGTTGTGCTCATATAGGTACTATGGGATAATCCAATGACACAATTAAATCCATATTTGCTATTGGTACTATAGGCTATTGAATAACACAAGTAATATGTAATACGCAAAGGCATTGTTCTCTATTTAGCAACCAAGGTAAATCCATGAATTAGGGAGAAACCAACAATATCATTACACTATTTCAGAGATGGAAGAACAACTTATGAAATGAGATTACAGAAGGGAAAACATACTACACATCGATCATGCTTGGAATCACCAAAGAGTTCATTGATCCAATATGAATCCAACATACCAGTCCATAACATCCAACACCACATCAGTAAAGTGCACCATGAATAAGAAAATAGAACCAAAATGGCATCTTAGGATTCAAACTACTCGGGTGAGAAATTCCAGAACCAGACAACCCTTGTTAAAGTGTTGCTTCCCCCTTTCTATAAGAAGAGGGGGAGCTGGAATTATAGTTTATAAAATATCTTAGCCAGAGCTCCAACTGTCCTGCTAGACTCGCTGTCTAGGCCTATGTAATGCGTTGTTTCCAAAAATGATTAGAATTGGGATTCGATCCGTTATTGGAAATAAAGAAACTACATAATAATAATAAAGAGAAGGAAAAGATAAATATGATAGAGGATGTGTCCCTCTTCTGTTCTTGTGGAGGGTCCTGGTCAAGCCAAGCCTCTATCGTGATGCGCTTCCCCTGTTTCTTGGTCGGTTTCTGTCAATTCTTCCTTAATTGCCTAAGTAGATCGTTCACTAGAGTAGGGAGTGCGTCGACTATGAATGCCTATCATGGATTGGGAATGGAGTGTGTCCAGATAGTCCTTTGCTGCGTGACAGAGTGGGGCACCAAATTGTGCCATTATGTCTTCCTGAGTCCCCCCCCCACTCATATTGATCTACCATCACACCTTACTTCATTCACTACTTCAATTACCGAACCATACGCCTTCAATGCCCTACATTATGCTATCGAGGTTGTAAGGCAGTGAGACTTTTACTTTTCAAAACACTGCAGAATGACAGGATCTAATGCTCCTTGCCCCCCTTTGGTTTAGCCCCTTATACTATTGTTTTCCGGGGACTGCAACTAGGGGCTTAGCCTTCGGGCGCTGAGACCTTTAGAACTGTGTTCGGGGGCCTTTTTCATTTGTAACACAAAATCTCACGCTTTGGCGCTTTCCTAGGATTGCCACCAAGATTTCCCTTTGAACTCTGCAATCGCTGATTTGCAGGGTCGGGTCCACTAGAGGTATCACAATTGCACTGTGAGAGGGGAAAGTCCCTTTACCTTTTATCCATAGCGCAGGCCGAATTGTCTGGATGCGTAATCCTCATGAGGTAGAACAAATAAATCATCACATCCATGAGGATTTCCTACATATCGCAATCGCGGGCCAGGAGAGGCTGAGGTGCAGGAGTGCCTTAGCCTGTGAGATCATCAATCACTGATATATGGGGGTGACATCATTACTGCCACATGTCACCTGAAAATTCACCTATAGGACCCCTAAAAATTCCAAAACTAACTGACACGTGTCCCCCGTATGGACATGTCACTTTCATACTACCATGTCATTGATGGTGTCAGCTACCAAGTCATACATACGGGCCAATGGGACTACGCCACCTGGCCCCTTGGAGGAGAGAGAAATGGCTCCACCCATTCCTATTTTTGCATGCATTTCCTTTGCTAAATGATTTCAGTATTCCTCAATGATTTAACATTGAGGGCCCGAATTATTAGCGATTTGTGCTATCGACTTGTCCCCCCTCCCCCTGCAATTCCTTAAGGATGGCCCATCTCGAGACTGCGAGATCGCGAGACTGCATGACTGTAGGGCCGCGAGATCACAGAACTGCAGGAATATGGGATCACAGGACTACAAGAATGCGATATAACCGATATGTGGGATTTAGTATGTGGGATTGTGGGACTTCCCACTGTGGGATTGTAATATCCGATATGGCTGATATGTGAGATTGCGAGATTTAATATGATGTTGCAGGATGTGAGATTACGAGAATGCGGGACTTTCCCATCACTGACATGTGGGATTTACTGTGCCCAGGGCCCCTGACCTCCAATATGCAATTTTCCTTTGTATTTGGTCCTTTCCTCCTTGCTTTCCAGGTTTTCCAAGGTTATCTTTAATCTGCTTTAACTTCTGATCCAAAAGTCCATTTTTGGACTTCCATATACTGTTGGAAATATCTTTCCAAGCACTGTGCAATGGAGGGGCTCTGATCAAGCTCTTATAGCATTTTTTGGCTTGGGAAATGGATTCAACTTCATTTCTCTTTTGCACTCTTTTCACAACTCAAGCATATTTAGCAATGAGTGACAACAATTCCTTTCACTTTTTTAGAATAAGTCCACTTGTAACATATTGGTTAGGGTCTACAAGATCTACCAACGACTTGGCTTTTTTTCCACTTATGTGGACTTAAGTGATACCTTCTTTCTGAAGAATGATCATCCATAGATCACTACTATATGACACATATTTCTAATGTAATGCAAAATTTTCAAAAATATCATACTTCAACCTTTCAACATAAAGGTCACATGATTCCCTATATATGTTATGACATACTTCTTGATATGTGACTCAACATCTTGATAGAGCTAATATTAAATTTGTAACAAACAATGTCTTTATTTTTTGTTTATAATACATTAGCTTCAAAAAATTCTTTCCTTTGACAATACTTATGACTCTAGATCACAAGTATCATGTGAATCCTTTCAAAACTTTAGGGAGTTGAGAATTAATCTTACTTCCATTGACCTGGAAATCACTAGATTCAGGGGAGAATATTGATGTAAATCTTAACACATACTTATACTCAATTCTTGATGACAAGCCTAAGAATGTTGCTAAAGAAAATGATTCCAAGTGAGTATACTCAAACAAAATTGCAAACATACCTCATGCTTATAGCTTTTCTACCTTTGACTGCTCTTTTCATACGCTCAGCTTTAAGGTATCAATTGAGTTATAACTATCTATACTTCTTCAAACTTGTTGAAGCTTCTCGACCTTGGAACAATGCCTCATATTTATTTCCTTCTTTGTGACATCTTATGTAGAGAATGGGACATGCTTCAATAATCAAGGTGTAGCCAAAAATAAAATTTGTCTTTCTACATCCTTCATAACGATGGATCGCTTCAGCCTTTCAAGAATCTCAGCATTTAAGGAGCTATGAACATTTTGATTTACTTATGTTTCTTTTTAAACACCTTGAATAGGAGATGAGACACATTCTCATCTTTGCTATACTTTACATTGATTAAATTGATTAAGTCTAAGGCTTTTTGGATTTCTTAGATCTTTCTATGACCTATTTATAATTTTTAGAGATAGATTACTACCTTTGGCTACAATATTTTGGTAGTCTTATTGAACTTGAAATAGATGCATTTCATAACATAAAACTAGTTCCCTTTTAAAGTTTAACTTGGATGGTTTGAGAATATTTCGTCCTTTGAGATTTTTCCATATTTGCAAAACATATTAATGTATTCCATACAGATTCGTATCTTATGGACAAATATATGACACAAACTTCTGATTTTTCAGCCTTATTTAATATTTATGAGGTCAACCTTTGGATCTTTTGAGGATTTTCGTCCCATAAGATAGACCTTGACTGAGGTTTAGTTTGAGATTAGATTCAGATCTAATGAGATAGTAATATCCCTTTGGCCCATTGATACTTAACATCCTTAAGTTAAGTTTTTTTCATATGAGTTAAATCTAGATTGAAACAAAAGATGAATTTCGTTTAATGATGCTCTTAAACCATAGTTTTGAAACCATGTTGATTTTCTAGTCGCATCTAAGACTAGAGAAAGTTTCAAACTGATAACTACTTCCAATGATATAAGTTGACTTCTCTTAGAACATTTCAATCATTAAGTAGTTATATATGAAAATTTCAACCATTAACAATAGAGAAACAATAGAAATCATAGTAAAACAATAAGACAAGGGACACAAAAAAATTTAGTCAATGACCAGAGAAAAACCCCAAAGGGTAAAACCCAACAACCTTTCCTTATGAGATAATTTCAAATTCAATCTAATTTGTACATCAGTTAGAATAACATATATTTGACAAGACAATTAGACAAGAATAACCAACATGATGACCTCCCATAAGTGTCAAGCCAACCCTCTAACAACCTTTGCATATCCATAAAGATATGTGCAACAAACCCTTGCATATGTTACAGAGTGCAATGAGCCACAAGTCTTCTTAGTTCCACATTGATATAGCACCTCAGGCTTGTGGTTTTCCACATAAGATATATATCGCATATTCACACTTAGCCACAGAAGATATATGCCTCAAATCTACAAAGGTTCCACACATAAAATACCTCAAACTTCACATATATTCCACATATTATATTCCTTAGAATTTTCATATGTTCCACATAGATTAGGAGCCTCAGAAAGCTCATATAGCCTCACAAAAGATGATTTGAAATTTTCCTTGAAGGAAAGATAATAGGCTTAATATATATTTATTTTTCCATGTGAATATGTGTATCTCATAGGAAGGTTGAATTGATCTTAGGGGGGCGACTTGAACACTTTTGGGCTAATATAACAATAAATAAAAATAAAAAATTTCCTTTTCCTTTTCGAGGCAATAAAAAATGCCTATTACAATTTTATTTTGGAAAATACATGATCATGCTTGAATCAATAAAATTCTCTTTTGAAAATACTGACCGCCACTATAATTTTTCAACACTAGGTAGAGTTTCCACTAGTTGGAGAAATACCATCTCCTATCGCTGGAATGATGAGACAATCTTGTGAAAAATCATTGTGAGGATCTCCAAAGAGGCAATGAGATTTGACAGTTACAAAAGAGGTAATTCGCATATCATTACTATACCTGGGAAATATCGATGAACTATTTCCATGTATCAGGTGTTCTCTATGCATCGTAAAATCCATTTGTAGACACTTGTGAAATTGTTGCCTAGTTAGACTACTCTTTGGAGGACTTGTCTAAGCAAGCGACAATTTTTCCCAAACAATGATTTTCTCGTCAGAATCTAGCAATTTTTTTTTTCAAAAAATATGAAACTAGGAGTGTTTGAATCATTTTTTAATGGTAGAAATGGATTCAACACCTTCAAGAACTGTTGGAGCACCTGAAATTCTAAACTTTGACAGTTATAACCTGCATTTAGAAAGAAATGTTTGATTTTATCAAAATTGTGCTGAAAAAATGATTCTTTTCTAGGAAAAATCATCACATATTTACACTAAGCTTTATCTTATATAGCATGAGTTTCTTTCAATCCAACTAAACACCCTCCTCCTTTTTCAAGTGGTACCACTCAAAAAAATGTGAAAACACAAACAAAATATTTGCAAATCAAGAATCAATGAGCGATGAATGATGTGAGTTTTGGAATTTGATAAAGACATTTTTCTTTGTTTGACAGTGACATCTCGAATTAAAGACCTAAATCAAGTGAATTATGCACATCCACAGGTTTATCTAATTTTTTGGCTTGTCGAAAAAGAGGAGTCATTTCCACATTGTTCTACTCAATCTCTTAGTTTTAAAAAATCAAAGCAATGCATTATTGAAGACATAGATTGTTTTCTTTTCAAACAGTGGGAAAACATATCAGAACTCAGTTGTCAAACTAGTAGTAAGGGAAACCATATATGGTTGTTATCCACAAATGAACGTTCATTCATCATTGTTATTCAAGGAAAACCACGCCACTTGGAATGACCCGCTAGTGGTCTATAAGGGGGAAGGCTTTCACTCCTGCTAGATGTCTCTCGGTCTTCAGTTGTTAACCCATTTCCTTACATTTTAGGAAGAGGAGCTCTTAGCCAAGCAAAAGAAGTTTCAGGGAATACTCTAGGCCCATAAGACATAAACTGTTAATTTCAAGTTCTTAGAAGTATAAAATAAAAGAAATTCAGTATTAAAGAGATTAATGTAAATTTTAAAATGTACAAGTAATAACACATGGCTTTATTAAAGAGACAAGATGCCAATTTTATAATGGCCGATTAATTAGTGGTCACATATCATTTTTTTTATTATTATAAAATTATCAAGGATAAAAATTAATAAGAGTATTAACTGTAAATTTGCTAATATCGACCTTCTATTATATTTGAGCTTGGATTAATCAATAAATGAAATCAATTAATATGATAATGAAATTTAAAAGAAAGTGAATACAAAAAATTTAACTAAGGGAAATAAGGTTTTTCAATATTTTCTTATAATATTAATAGCCCTTTCAAGGGAGGAATCTAACAATCGATTTTCCAGCTGACCCTTATTTGTTTAGCATTGACTACTACAAATTATAATGTTTAACTTTAGAAATGAATATAATATTTTTATTATTACTGAAAAAAAATGTTAATGTTTAATTGGACAAAAATTTGGATCTCTTATTTCAGGCTTGGTGTCATTTGTCCCATGTCACCAATAAATTTTTCTAACCCTTAGCACTCACTGGTATTCACAGGAATAATGCTTTTGGAAACAGCTTTTCAGGATGATCTTGTAACCCAAGTTCCAAATAGAATGAAAATATCACTAATGAAAACGGATAAAATTTGTTAACCCTCTTGGCTGAGTAAAAATTAGTTGAGTTTGTTAATGTAATTGTTTTCCTTGTTTTGTTACATTCATTTATGAGTTTCCTTTTGGTTTCATCTCATATTAAATATGAGTTTCTTTGATGCTTTGTATATCATTGTCCTTAATATTGTGCAGTTTAATTTTCCCTATTATTTATCATATTTCCTCTAGAATATCACGCACTCAAGTGAAACTTCCATATATATGAATCTCCTCAGTGTTTTTGGCTATGGTGTAGTTGTTTGAAGATCTAAAATCGCACATGGAGTTTAAGAATGTCAGGATAGGTTCTGGTAACTCCACGAACATGTGTTTCCTATTAAGAATAAATTTAGTATATACAAATAGAGGAGAGACTCTTGGGATTCATATTCCAATGTCTCTTCATATTCTTATTTTTGGAATTACATATTTACAATTCTTTTCCCAATCTCTAAGGATTAGCTGTCAACACTCCCTACCTTAATTTGGAGGGATGTTTGTAAGTCCAAGCATCATTCTAAACATTTCAAACTTTTCTCTTCCAATTACTTTGGTGAAGATGTCTGCAATCTGCTATTTTTTGGAACAATGGAATAAGTGAATAGTCTTGGCCTCAACATGATGTCGAATCAAATGTTACTTTGTATTGATATGCTTGGTTCGATCATGGAACTTGGGATTTTTGGCCAATTTTATTGCAAAAATGTTGTCAATCAAAAGAGGAGTAAATGCACTTGTTTCTCCTACAAATCTTCAAGAATTTCCTTAAGCCACACAATCTCCTTAGTTGCTTCTGCAACTGCCACATATTCTTCCTTTGTTGTGGAATATGTTGGAACTAATTATTTGTGTGACCTCCAAGAGACAGCTCATTATCCAAGACTCATAACATAACCTGAAGTAGATACTCCATTGTTTTTATCCCCATCAACGTCTAAATCAGAGTATCCAATCAAGCTCAAGTCATCCAATTGTGTATATTTGAGTCCAAATCCTTGAGTTCCCTTCATGTACCTTAGAACTCCTTTTGCAGTAGACCAGTGACCCTCACAAGGTTTTTGCATAAACTTGGAAAGGATTCCAGCAATAAATTAAATGTTTGGTCTTGTAGTAGTGAGGTACTTAATACTTCCTACGAGTTGTATGTACTTAGTTGCATCCTCAAATTCATTTCCTTATTTGGATGTGATATTTAAATTTTGTTTCATTGAAGGGGAAAAAGGATTGCATTCAACCATGCCAATTTTTTTTAACAAAGCTCCAATTTACTTCTTTTGAAAGAGGAATATACATTTTTGATGTTGGGTTATTTTAATACCCAAATAGTAGTGAACTTATCCCAAATCTGTCATCTCAAATCCTTTCCTCAATTCTTTATTTATGGATGCAATATAATTTTTGTTGTTCTAGATCATCTACATACACCACAAGACATACACCAACTTTGCCAACTTTATTAACAAATAAAGTTCCATCACCAAGATCATAAGTTTTGGTATTTTGTTTCAGAAGATGCTCAGTCAATTCCTCATACCAAGCTCGCAATGCTTATTCAAGGTCATACAAGGATTTGATAAGATTTCATACTTCATGCTCCCATCGCTTCATAACAAATCCCTTTGTTTGAGACATAAAAGAATTTTCTTTCATATCTCTATTCAACAAAGTAGTTTTTACATCCATTTGATGGACTTTCCATCCATTTTGAGCTTCCAAGGCAAAGAGAGTCCAAATGGTAGCTGATTTTGTGGTGGGGGTAAAAGTATCCTCATAATCAAACCTTTTTCCATGAGCCTTTCTTTATGTTTTTCAAGTGATCCAGCTGATTTATACTTGTTCTTAAAGACCCACTTGCAACCAATCAAAATTTTTCTAAATGGAGGGTCCACCTACTTATAGGTTCCATTCCCTATCATAGCCTCATACTCCTTTTGCATTAATTCTTCCCATTCATCATGAGAAAAGACTTACTTAAAGGAAGCTGGTTCAAAAGTAGTAGACAAATTTAATTCACAATCATAAGAAACATCCATATCAATAGTTGAATTAGAATCATCTACATCACCTCCATTCTATCTAGTAGAGCTTCTTGTTCTTGTCTTTATAACGTCATTAGGATGAACACTTTCAAGTGTCTTAGTGATCCATTTTGGAGGAAATTTTTGAGATCACCCAAGTTGTTCTGTTGACTAAGATGGGGTTGAATCAAGATTTATCTTTCCAATTCTCTCAATCACATCACTCAAAGTGTCTTCTTGATCATTGACGAGAGAATCATGAGGGGCAGGGCTAATTCAGAAGGATATTCCGTAGATTTATCCAGGATAGGGATGATTCGAATTGGATCCTTAAACACTCTTAATGTTTCTTGAACTTTGTAAAACTCATGTGGAAGTTTCAAAGTCTTATGGATGTCGACCTTATTAGAAATAACCTCTAAACAATTGCAATTTGTGATCAGCATGAAGCAACGAGGACCCTCGGTCAAAGCGCGCAGACCATTGGCCCATGGTAACCACATGCTAGCACAAACTGACAAATGGGAGGTCAAATCCAAAAACAGGGGTAGTTTCTTATACGTGATTAACGCTAAAGCATTAATCATGTATCACGGGGTGTCCCCCTCAGTGAAGGAAAGCCCCTAAGCACTTGGTCCTAAGAAAAGCATAAAACCGTACGGAAATCGTTGATTATGTCAAAAGGCAGGTCCCACACTAAAACTGACAAGATATCAGAAGGGCTTCAAGTAGTAAGCGGGTTTGACCGAGTCCCGCCCGATGCCATACACTGGGTGACATGCGTCCGACAGATGAGAGAGAAAACCACTCACATCGGACAGGTAAATGGCATGCTACTTACCCACCCGATATGGATAGAGACCGTAGGATCTAGAGGCTCCAAATCAATGGAAGAGGAACGATCCAATGGATGACTAGATTCGACAGGGAAATAGGCTGAGACAGATAAGATTTGAGATCCAGCATGACTAATGAGTTGGCAAAGGAATCAGTTTTGCAGGCAATCTTGGAGCAATGGAAATAACGATTGTTCAAAGAGAACTGAAACTCAATTCATGAGGAAACGGGTGGCCACCTCTCTGTGAAGCGTTACATAGTGATGATGATGCAAAACAAGGGAATTCAAATAGACGGAGGTAGGAGATCTAGACAGCCGGGAAGTAGAAATGAACAATCACAAAGCGGATTGACTTTAAGCCATGAACTGACAGCGAGTAAGATAAGCAAAGAGGAAGTAGAAAGTTGAGAGGGCAGAGAGAAGTGAATTACAGAGAACAGAGAAGAAGCCAAGCTAACCTATAGAGCAAAGGCAGTATCGAGCCAAACTGAGACAGAGAGAGTCCGAGAGTCTGTGAACTCTAGAGAAGGCTTGAGATGTTCAAGCTAACTCCTCTGAGTAAACCTGTCAGGTATTGAGTCTCAGATTGGACTCATACCATTGTGACCAGTTAAGGTCGAGATTCAGTAAGAGGAGTTTGTGTACTCTAGAGTCTTGGGGAATCCAGGTACAATCCTACTGATCATCATCTATTGAGTGATACTCAAATTGAGCTCATTGTTGTAAAAACTCTACTTTTTAAGCAACAACAGAAAGGCCACCACTGAAGGCTAGCCAGGAGACATAGCCCAGGAGGATTGGGTGAACTCCTTATTAAACTTGTTGTGCTTATGTGTTTGCGTATTGTATTTCTCTTACTGCTTCAACGTCTTTGTATTTCGGAATCTATCGATCCGTTGCATAAAATACATAGGCACACCCCAACACATGAGTCTGTAATACCTTCATTAATTCTATGAGATCATTCACGAGTGATTTCAGGTCAAGTGGTATTAGAGCTCTAGGTTGTTAAGGTTAGACAAGCTTGTGCTAGATTTTTTTGTTGAATGCTAACTAGGTCAAAGCTTAAATTAGGGGAAGAAGAGTTGGTTGAAGATAACCCAGAAATTGGAAGAGTCTATCCTAAGAAGAAAATGTCTGAAGAAAGTCCCTTGGTATCAGACCCCCAGTTCATAGATAGTTTCCTAGCCATGAGGTCCATGGTAGAGGAAATGTATAGGGAGTTTAAGAAAGGTAGAGATGTAGATTCCTCACACTCCAAAGATAAAGGAGAAGAACCTATCCTCCATGACCACTCTAAGAAGAAAAATTCCTCACACCTCCTAATAGCCTTGAAAATAAGAAGAGGACATCTTTGATTAAATTAGATGTTAAATTTGATTTGCCTATCTATGATGGAGAGTTGAATGCAGAGAAGCTGGATAATTGGATTAGACAAATTGATATGTATTGCAGGGTGCAAAATATTGACTCAGACAGAAGTAAGATTCAACTAGCCAGCCTACGCCTTGGAGGAATTGCTTTGGTATGGTGGGAAGGTCGAACACAAGTTGACATGAAGAAGCATGGTAAGATCATATCTGTATGGAGTGAATTTGTTTCTGCAATTAAAAAGCAATTCTATCCACTAGCTTATATGCAACAAGACATGATGAGATGGCAAACTCTTCAACAATTGAAAGGGCAAAGTGTACAAGGTTATACTCAAGAATTTAGAAAAAGAGCATTGATTCTAGGCATCTCTTTAGACTCACCTGAAACTCTGTTGAAGCATATAGGTGGTCTACACAGTTATTTAAGACATACCATTCTCATGTTTAACCCTAATAGCATAGATGAGGTCTCTCTTTAGGCTACCCATTTAGAGGCTAGAGGCAAGAATGTGGTCCCAGAAGTTGGGGGATCATCCAAACCCACTGCAAGCAAGAACAAGGAGAAGAGAAAATAGAAATGGAAAGAGAGGAAGGCCAATTTTGTACAAAAGACAAAGTCTACATACACTCACTGTAAAAAGGATGGGCATGATGATGAACACTACTAGATTTTGCATTCGGAGTTGATGCCTAAGAATTTCGATGGAAGAAAGAAGAAGACTGGTGCAGCTATTCAAATAGATTTGGGGTCAAACTCACGATATGAAACAGCCATTGCAACCACCGGTATAAAAGGTAAAACTTCTGAAGCATCTACTAGTAATTCTGCACAATCTACTAATAATGAAGAAAATGAGAGGAAAAGAGATGAGCTTTTTCATATTCAAGTTATTTCCAAGCGTCAAAAGATTGATACTTAGTTTGATAGTGGCTCACAAGTAAATTTAATTTTTGAAGCAATTGTATAGAGGTTGGGATTACTGACTACACCTCACAAGAAGCCATATCCATTAGGTTGGTTATGCGATAAAGCACAACTACAAGTGACTAGACAATGCAAACTTACGTTTTGTTTTGGGTCAGCATTTGTAGATGAGGTTGAGTTAGATATAGTTCCTTTGGATATATGTGGAATTGTTTTAGGAAGTCCTTACTTGTATGATAGAAAGGTAATTTTCTATAGAGCAGAAAACAAGTATCAACTCGTTAAATATGGAATCGACTATATTGTAAGAGCTCACAAACTCAAAAATAATTATACTCTCATAAACTCAGGGCAGATGAAAAGAATTGTGAATTCATGCAAGCAATTTTTACTGATGGTTGTAAAGGAAAAGAAACATGATAAAACCAAAATATTTGAGGATTGTAATGCTAAACAACAAGCTGATTTAGAAAAAGTTGTTTCAGAATATGATATACTATTCCAAGAACCTAAAATTTTTCCACGCCAAAAGGAAATAGTACATGATATTAATTTGCAAGAAGATGCTCCATTGCCTAACATCAGAATGTATAGGTTGTCCGCTTTAGAGAATGCAGAAATCAAGAAGCAAGTACAGGAGCTGCTCGAGAAAGGGTTTATAAGACATAGCGCATCACCATGTGGGTCTCCAATTGTCTTCGTGAGAAAGAAAGATGGCTCATGGAGAATGTGCATTGATTACCGAGAACTAAATAAGATAACGATAAAAAATTGTTATCCACTTCCTCGCATACATGATCTACTAGATCAGTTGAAAGAAGTTGTTTATTTTTCCAAGTTGGACTTGCAAAGTGGCTATCATCAAGTCAGAGTTGTAGAGCAAGATGCATGGAAGACCGCTTTCAAAACAAAGCAGGGATTGTATGAGTGGTTGGTTATGCCTTTTGTCTTAACTAATGCTGATGCTACTTTCATGAGAGTAATGAATGGTGTACTCAGACCATTTATTGATGATTTTTGTAATTGTATATTTGGATGAAATTCATATATTTAGTAAAACATGGGAAGAACATTTAAAGCATGTCAAGCAGACTCTAGATGTTTTAAAAAGAGAGAAACTTTATGTTAAACTCTCAAAATGTGAATTTGGTAAAACATCTTTGAATTATTTGGCTCATATAGTAGGGGGTGGTGAATTGAAGATAGATCCCTCTAAGGTTGCAGTCATTGTAAACTAGCACAAACCCAAATCTGCTATTGAAGTTAGAAGCCTCCTAGGGGCAGCACAATATTGGAGAAAGTTTATTGCTAACTTTTCCTTAATTGCAACACCTTTACATGCTTTGACAGGATTGAACAAGGTATTTCAGTGGGGAGGCAAACAACAGAAAGCCTTCGACACCTTGAAAGAAAAGATTAGTACAACACCAATACTAGCACTGCCTAATCTTCAAAGACCATTTGAGATTGAAACAAATGCCAGTGACTATGCCATGGGAGCAGTGTTGATACAACACGGTAAACCCATATGTTATCATTCTAAGACATTTAATTCTATAGTAGTTAATTATCCCACATATGTAAAGAATTGTATGCATTAGTATAGAGTGTGAAAAAGTGGAAACATTATTTAATGGGCAAAGAGACAGGTATACATATTGATCATCAACCACTTCAATATTTACACTCCCAAACTAAGTTGCAGCAATCAAGACACTATAGGTGGATGGGTTTCCTATAGTAGTTTCATTTAGTCATAAGATATAAAAAGAGCATACACAATGAAGTTGTAGATATGTTGTCCAGACCAATCATCAATGTATCTACTATACTTAAGCATAATTCAGTATTGCATGAAAGCTACATTGAACAGTATGCTCAAGATATAGATTTTAAAGATGTATATGCAACTTTAAGTCATGGCAAACAAATAGAAGAATTGGATACCAACTCTTGTATCATTTGGGAAAGTTATGCATTCCACAAACTAAAAGAGTAAAGATAATTCAAGAAGCAAACACTTCTCTAATATCAGGTCACTTTGGTATAAGTAAAACAGTTGCACAACTGCAAAGATTTTTCTATTGGCCTAAAATGAATGAGACAATTTCTAGATATGTAAGGGGGTGTACTATGTATGCAAAAAGAAAGCACAACAATAGAAAACTAGTACCTTCTCATCCTTGGGAAAGTGTTTCCATGGAATTTGTTGGGGGATTGCCAAAATATAGAAAAGGTCATGACTATCTAAATGTTGTTGTGGATAGGTTCAGTAAAATGTGTATTATAATACCATGTAAAAAATAGATTACAGTTGAACAAACAACAAAGTTTTTCTTCCAACATGTATGGGTTCATTTTGGATTACCCACTTCCATTGTATCTGATAGAGATTCCTGATTTTTTGGGAAGTTATGGTCGAGTTTGTGGGAACTGATGGACACCAGACTAAAGAAGAGCATAGTCTTTCATCCACAAATAGATGGCCAAACAGAAGTGGTCAACAGGACAGTGATCCAGTTGCTCAGAAGCTATTGCAGCAAGCATCCCAAACTTTGGGATTAACATCTATGTTATGTGCAACATGCTTACAACTATGCTAAACATTCTTCTACACAAAGATCTCCTTTTGAGACCTCTTTTGGTTTCACATCAAGGTCTCCCTTGGATTTTGTCTTTGGTAAAGACATAGCGGTTGATGGACACATTTGGACAAAGCAACCAGGGTCATTGAACAAATCTAAGAGATTCACCAAGCAGTACAGGAACAGCTAGAAAAGAGCCAAGCCAAGTACAAGGTAAGGCATGAAAAGCATCAGATGGAGCACAGTTTTCAAGTTGGTGATCAAGTCTGGCTGTATATCAGTGAAGAAAAAATGCAAGGTGAAGGTAACAAGTTGAAGCCAATAAGGTATGGACCTTTCAAGATACTTGAGAGAATTGGTGAGAATGCTTTTTGCCTTGATTTACTAGCTTACATGCACATCTACTCAGTCGTTAATGCAGACAACTTGAGACTATTTGAACCTTCATTAATTGAAGGTGAGGATGATGTGCAGGGGAGATGTTGAGCACCTTAGGATTGGACTCAAGGGTTCAAAGCCAAGCAGTGAAAAATGGATAGAGATTGGACAAGTGAAACAACTATACCCTCACTTAATCGATGCTTGAAAACCAACTTTTGGTGGTCCAAAATATTTTTCAGTGGGAAGGCCGTGATCTGAATCGGATCCCTAAACACTCTTAAAGTTTCCTAAACTCTGTAAAACTCATGCCAAAGTTTCAAAGTCTTATGGATGTCAAGCTTATCAGAAATAACCTCTAAACAATGGAAATTTGTGATCAGCACAGAGCAACGAGGACCCTCGGTCAAAGCACACAGACCATTGGCCCATGGTAACCGTGCGCTGGCACAAATTTACAAAGGTGAGGTAAAATCTAGAAATGGGGGTAGTTTCTGAGTGCTAATCGCGTATCACAGGGCGCCCCCATAGTGAAGGAAAGCCCCTAAGTGCTCTATCCCAAGAAAAGCATAAAACCGTATGGAAATCATTAATTCCGTCAGAAGGCGGGTCCCACACTAAAACCAGTAGGATATCAGAATGGCTTCAAGTGGTAAGCGGGTTCGACCTAGTCCTGCCCGATGCCATACATTAGGTGACATGCGTCCGGTGGATGAGAGAGAAAATCGCTCACATCAGACGGGTAAATGGCATGCTACTTACCCGCTCGATATGGATGGAGACCATAGGATCTGGAGGCTCCAGATCAATGGTGGAGGAACAATCCAATGGATGATTGGATTTAACAGGGAAACAGGCTGAGGTGGATAAGGTTTGAGATCCGGCATGACCGATGAGTTGGCAAAGGAATCAGTTTCACGGGAAATCTTGGAGCAACAGAAATAACGACCATTCAAAGAGAATTGACACTGAGTTCATGAGGAAACGGGTGGCCACCTCTCTGTGAAGCATTACACAGTGATGATGACGTATAGCAGGCGAATTCAAATGGACAGAGGTAGGAGATCTAGACAACCGGGAAGCAGAAATGAACAGTCAGGAAGTGGATTGACTTTAAGCCATGAACTGATAGAGAGTAAGATAGGCAGAGAGGAAGAAAAAAGCCAAGAGGCCAGAGAGAAGTGAATTGCAGAGAATAGAGAAGAAGTCAAGCTGACCCGTAGATCAAAGGCAGTATTGAGCCAGACAGAGACAGAGAGAGTCTGAGAGTTTGTGAACTCCAGAGAAGGCTTGAGAGGTTCAAGCTAACTCCTCTGAGTAAACCTGTCAGGTATTGAGTCTCAGATTGGACTCATACCACTATGACCAGTTGAGGTCGAGATTCAGTAAGAGGAGTCTGTGTACTCTAGAGTCTTGGGGAATCCAAGTACAATCCTACTGGTCATCATCTATTGAGTGAGACTCAAATTGAGCTCACTGTTGTAGAAACTCTACTTTTTAAGAAACAATAGAAAGGCCACCACTAAAGGCTGGACCAAGAAATGTAGACCAGGAGGATTGGGTGAAGTCCTTATTAAACTTGTTGTGTTTATGTGTTTGCTTATTGTGTTTCTCTTACTACTTCAGCGTCTGTGTATTTCGCAATCTTATTGATCCGTTGCATAAAATAACATAGGCACACCCCAGTACATGAGTCTGTAATACCTTCATTAATTCTCTAAGATCATTCACGAGTGATTTCACTTCAATGGATCACCCCCTTCAAGATGTGGAATCTCATTATCGAATAATTGAAATTTTTTTGCATTCCTGAATCTGTCGAAGTGATCAAGATACCGCTACACAACATTGTTAGTTTTTGAAGATTCAAGAAAATTCACATATCTAGATACTATAAACTTATTATTTACTCCATTATAGAGATGATATGCTTTGGAGCTATCTAAGTACCCCAAGAAGATACACTTTCGACTTCTTGCACCAATTTTGTTTCTATGTTCCTTAGGAATCAAGGCATAACATGTGGAACCAAAAAACTTGAGATGCCTCACTGAAGGAATGTGGCCATACCACATTTCATAAGGAGTCTTGGTTTTTAGAACATGAGATGGACATCCATTTTTAATATAAACTGCACATAGAATTGCATAAGGCGAGAACATCAGCTTAACATTTTTGAAAAAAAACATTGAATGGACCATATTTAATATTGTCTAGTTCATTCTTTTAGCTACACCATGTTGTTGAGGATTATAAGGCACAGTTGTTTGATGTTAAATCCCATGTTGGAAAATATGGTTTTGAAATTCATTTGAAGTATATTATTTTCCTTTATCAGTATGAATAGAGCCAATATGAGATTTTGTATTGTTTTCAATCCATGCATGAAAGTTTTTGAAAATTTCAAAGGCTTTAGATTTGTTCTTCAACATATATACCCACCACATTCTGGTGTAGTAATCAATATAAGTCATAATATATTTATTTCCATTTGTAGAAGGAATAGGCATATGGCCATCACATTGCTTCAATTTCTTAGGAATTGTTGGTAAAGCAGTAGCACCATTTCACTTTAATAAATGAAGATTATCGTAGTTTAGATTTCCAAATCTAGCATGGCATAAGAGACTGGATGGAAATGTACCTTCATCATATGGAGAACTGTATGCATACTTATGTGCTCAAGAAGAGGTTACTTACAACTTCAAGAGCCTTTCTTATTTTATTCATGTCATGAAAAGTGAGTAGTTTGATGTTTTTCTCACCTTAACTTTGCCATCAAACATGTGAATGGAGTGCCTTTGTTGGTATATGTGATCCAAGCACATCAAGTTTCTTTCCAAGCAATTTGAGCTTAATGGTGCCAAGTTTATATGGCTTGAATTTTGACTTGTCTGCAAAGTAAACTTCTCCATCTACAACAGTCACTAAAATCTTCAAAGAAGTCCTTTTGATAGGTCATGTGGCAAGTTTCTCCTATATCAACCAACAATGCATCTTTCCACAAAGAAAGTGAAGTATTAAACAATTCCTTAGTTACTCCAATATTGCAATGTGCCATAATATAATGAGTGCATTTAGGTGCTTTACCTTTCCCTGTATTTGGTGATTTACCTTTCTCATAAATTATTTCTTGTCTAACTCTATCCTAAGAAAGCTTGCATGTGGAGGCATCAAGTCCATTTATGTTATAGTGTATACAATGTAAATTAGGTGTTCCTCCTTGGTAATGTTTTCCCTCCTATCTCTATTATTTTCTTTCCACGTCCTCTTTTTCTACCTCTTCCTCTAGAAAAATCTTATGCCTAATTATTATTTGTATGTGAAATACACACAATTGTCTTTCTCTTCCCAGAACCTTTCTCTCTTTTTGCAAATTTCTCTACAAGAGAGTTAAAATTAATTTCTTTAAGTTTTCCACTATCTTTTAATGATTCAAGGTAGTGAGAACATGTGGGATATAGTGCCTTGACGAAAACTATGAGAGGAACGTCCATTTTAACACCAGTGGTTTCTACATCATACATAATAACTATGATTTCAAATGAGAGGGAAAGGGGATCATCATATTTCAATCCAATATTGAAGATTTTGATCATTAATTGGACTACTTCAAGCTCTGAGTGCGAGTCATATAAGAAACTTCTTTAAGGAATTAAAGGCATTGTTAAATGGTGCAATGTGACAACTCACCTCTTGATTTACTGATGCAACAATCAAGGCACGGGGATTGTTGTTCTTGTTCTCCCATATGGTGATCTCTTTGTCAGATGTGGGCTTTTCAAGTGGATTCCCAGCTTCTCCTTCACAAACACCTTTCCATAGTTCATTGAAAATGAAGATATGCTTTATCTTTCTAGACCATTCTTGGTAGTTCTCTTTGTTAGTGATAATTACCCCAAATATTGAAATGAAAGAATGAATTATTAAATAAAATTGAAACAATGAACGCTGCAATAATAATCTCTTTAAACATGCACCAATATTACAATCAACAACTATGTAGTAGTATCAAGTTAATCATATATTACAATAGCATGCAGTATGACTTCTCTCTTTCTGTGCACAATATTTTTGATACTTCTCTCCTCTTATAATGGACTTTCACACATTTTCTCCTCATGGAACCACCATCATATTGTTTCCACTAAGGAAATTTTGACTTCAAACTTTCGATCATATAATTTTTCCAAGTTTGTGACTATGTGTGAGAATTTTCCAAGGGTAGGTAGCTTTCATTCACAATACCAACTATTTGATGACAGGGAATTGGTTACAAGACTTAAGGATTCTATAACAAGTCGTGAAAGACAATGATGATTGTATGGTTCATGATCATGGTCATTGGAGAAGTTGTACGAGTATTTGAAAACTGAGACAAGTAACAATGTAATTAACAAACAATAAGGTATAAAGTTATCTAATCAAAACATTTGCACGATAAAATATATCACAATAGAGGATAATAAAACCCTAGAGATGCTAGAACCTTAGGTTGCCTTAATAATATGTAAATTACATGTATTTGTTAATGGATTTCAAAATACAATGCAAAATATCAATATACAAAGTGGAGAATGAACAGAGCAACCTTCGTATTCAAGCACGCACAGGGAATAATATAACTCACTACTTCATACTAGAGATTGAATGCATAATATAAATCACTGCTTCATACCATAAATAAGTGCACATATAATGAACTACACACATATCTCCTCTTACAAAGTTCAATGGTGAATGTCCAATACATAGTCATTGTGATTCATGGCCTTCAATGTTTTGTATTCCCTTCAATACAGCGCACGAACCAACACAAACTTGAATGGAGATTGGTTCAACACACTCATTGCTTCAACATTTTGTATTCCCTTCAATACAACATACACTTGGGAAAGGCAATGTTTCAGCAAAGGAACTGATTTTTGCAATAAGAAAATTTACAAAGAGGGAAAAGCAATGCAAAATTGAGACCTGCAACCTGTGCTCTGATACCATGTCAGGAAATTTTTTGGTAACTCCATGAATGTATGTCTTATATTAAGAATAACTTTAATATATACAAATAGAGGAGAGACTCAATGTCTCCATCATTATAAAATGATATTTGAACTCAAAAACAAGTAGCTAAAGGTACTATTCAAGTTGCAGAGGGACCTGTCAACCATATGTAACATCCCTTGTGAAAATTCCATGTAAAAAATGATAAAAATAATAACCACAAATGAATGGGACACTTATTCCAAGCTGAATTTTGGGCAAGACATCCTAGGGAGTGTTCATTTGGTTGCTTATGGCTAAGGAAATTGGCAAAGGCAATGGATAAGGCTTTGGAAAGGAAAATTGGCATTTTTGGCACAAAAAATCTATATGGAAATGAGGAGAAAAATAAGGTGAAAGGCCACAAGTTTCATGTGAGGAGGAAAATCATAGGAACATAATGGAAAATGAAGAAAATAGAGGCCTCATTCATAAAAAGGCTTATGAGGATCAATTGGTAACCTTTTGTCAGTTCAATTTTGGAGCTCTTTCATACTCTTGGACAGTTAGAGTTTTCTTAGAGCACTTTGGCATTAGCAAGATAGGAAAAGAAGGCAAGAGGAAGCAAAGATCAAGCAGGGAAATGTAGGATCAAGTAGCTACCACAAGCTTCATTGCAAGTATCGACTTGAATGTATAATTTCCTTGCTAGATTTGGCATGCATGGGATTGCATGTGTTTCTTTTCTACTATGGCATGGGTTTTTCCAGGTGTGAAAGTATTTTTATCCTAGACTTGCCATTTCCTAATAACTTTGATGAGATGGGTTCTCTCATTTGGTTTATGTGGGATGACCAGGTTGGATTCGAAGCTGAGTAGGGTGGATCTCCGAATTGACAAACACAAGGTGTAGTGGTCCTTGAACTGGAATGAGGATGCATGAAGCCATTGGCCTAGTAACACTTGAACTAGACTGTGGGTTGCGATAAAGCTAGATTGTGTGCCTCGGTGGGCCTATAAATCCTTTCCAGTGAATGACAATATATACGGTAAATCAAAGGGGTGGATTTTCTCTCCACTGGGCCTAGATATTTGGGGATGGAAAACATGGTAAAGCCTGGAGATTATGTCTCGGTGTAGGGCCTAGTTATCCCTAGATTAGACTGTGGATGCACGGTAAAGCCTGAGATACCAGGAGGCACTAAAATTCCTCACGATGTAGGTGGAGAACTACAGTGGCATCCACATTGATTGGTGTTTTTTAATGTGTTTAATGAGTCCCACATTCATGCTTAGAATATGGAAGGCGGGTGATTGGCTGAAGAGTGACTTAGCTCAACCAATCTATGGTTAGGTGGAACATTATAGTCCCATCATCGGTTGGTTCATTGTATTAATTAATGAGAAATTCAGTCCATTGATTTTCATGTGTAAATATATATATAATATTATATATATATATATATATATTTATATATATATATATATATATATAATATATATATATATATATTATATATATATATATATATATATATATATATATATATATATATTATATATATATATTATATATAATATATATATATAATATATATATGGATTTTGATGGCTCATATGTTCATTGTAATTATGTTCCTATTATGTTGGTTAGACGTATATTTTGTGACAGCATCTATGTATGGCTCTCAACATGTTTTTACATGTATTTAAATGGATACGGTATCTATGACCTAATACGTGATAAAGCAACAAATTACATGAGGAAACAATGGTTCATGGAAATTATCAGATAAGTATGAGATCCCAACACTTAATTTCATTGTTTACACCTATAGGTTACATGTTGACAATATGTTTGATGAAATGCTTGTCGTGGCTAGTAGGGGTCTGGTGAAAGTCTTGATCAACTATTTACTTTTGCATCATTATTTACATGTACTTTGCTTGATTTTGATCTTTCATTCCATTCTAGGCAGTGGCCTGGGCTCTGGGATTGAAAATTTGGCTTGAATCTCGGGGTAACTAGCACGGATCTAGCAAATTTAGTCCACGGTCACTGGCAGGTAGGCCTATGAGAGCGAATTTAGGTTTGTGGTCACTCCCTTGCCCATAGCATGAGAGCAACTATGGCCTCAAAGGTCTGGAACAATAGTGGGACCCAGGGACATGCTATCTGAGTGGTTGAATTGTCGCCTGAGGGTTCTTTTGGTGATGTTGGATGACTACGTGTGATGTTTTGTCGGTTCCACTTCCTTAAGGTTACCTAGGAGGTCGAATCTAATCATAGTAGCCTCTCATCTCATGCTTACCTCGATTGGCATGGTTACTTGGGCAGATGTGGGAGGAGGGTGTTACAGAGTGGTATCAAAGCATGGTTCAACTCTCGAACTGGATGAGTTGAATGTGTTGGCCACGCATGCATGTCAGTTTCATGTGTGTCTCTTACACTTATATACTTTTTGCAATTTCTTGATGTTGGATTAGGGTTGTAGTATGGTTATCTTGGATAATTTGATGTTCATTTCGTGAAGAATATTTGACATGAGTATGTGACTGACTGTATATGGTTATTTTTTGCTTACATGTGGATTTTATGGTGCCTACTTACATCCTTGTATGTTAAGTTATATTTTGAATATTTTGAGTACATGTATTAGTCTTGTAAGTTGATTGCAAGAACTGATCGATTATGTTCAACTACATGTGTTTATGCGTATTTGTAGTTGGCTAGGCATTGCTTATGCATATTTTTTGTTGCATGTAGGAATGTGTATAATGGTGTAATGGTTATTTTCATGCATGAGGTCACAACATGCATTGTTGATATGGCCTTACATTGATGATTGGATCCTAGTTAGAGTGACTTTTATGTATTGATGTATTTACTTGTGTATGTCTATATGCTGCTATGTTTATGTTATACATGTATCACTTCAATTTGGTGTTCTTGTAGACAAGGTATCCTCCCCGGCTATACTAAGGTATGTTGGATTATTGTGATTTGGTTTATCTGACATATTATGCTTTGCAGGAAGAGAAAGATTAAATGGTTAGAAATGTGGTAGACTACATAGAATCTCCCTATGCATCAAATGAACAACGTGGTGTGGGGTATACTTCTGATTTGGCTGATACATTGAGAATATTTAAGGAAGAGATAAGGATTTGTAACGTAGATAATGATTGGATTATATAGGCACAAGAGAAGCAAGTAGAGGTCAATGTTATACTTCTTCAGAGTTTGTCAGAACTGTAGCAGCAAGGGTCACTTTGAATCAGCCATGCACATGAGGATGGGACTAATGGAGCATATGGATATAGATATCCCGGTAGACACAAGTCAGATAGATATGACACAATGAGAGATGGTAGGTTGTTGGACACTCTGGAAAGGAGGGTCGACGAGTACATGTATTATTCTAGTTCTAGGTTTGATAGATGTCTTGATCATCATCGCTATCATCCTTATAGGAGGAATGATAGCAAATACTTAATATATGAATTCAAGAAAGAAAAACCACCTACTTTTGATGAAGATGTGAAGAATGTGGAAGATGCAGAGGCTTGGATACTTGGGATGAACAAATTCTTTGAGCTGCATGAGTATACAAAAAACATGAAGGCTAGAATATATATCTTCATCTTGAAAGGTAAAGCAGACATCTGGTGAGAAGACGTTAAGCAGGTTAGAGACATTAGGAGATATGACTTAAGTTGGTGGGAATTTAAGAGGATTTTCAGGAAGAAGTACTTGTCAGAAAGGTACTACAACAGTAAGGCTAAAGAATCATATGAGTTAAAGATGGGATCAATGACAGACGAAGAGTACATGACCAAATTTTTGGAACTCTTAAGGTATGTACTATATCTTACTGATGAGAAAGTTAAAGTTCAATGATTTGTCAATGGTCTGACATTAGAATTTAGAGATAATATTGAGTACGATGAGCCTTAGTTGCTTGAGGAAGTTATTGGAAAACTGAAACATTGCTATGAGCAGTCAAAGCATAGAATGAATCTCAACATGGATGGAAATGAAAGGAAAAAGGTAGAAGTAAATGGCAACCTAAGAGGATAGGACCTCAACTTGCAGATGGGAAATAAAATGTGGCTCCATAAAATATATTTAATGCATCTAGACAGGGACATGGGTCACAACAGTAGCAACAACAACATATAGGTGAGGGCACTAGTCAGTTGGAGTGTTGGACATGTGGCAAGGAACTCCTTAGGAGAGATTGTCCATAGCATCAAGGTGGAAGGTCCAAGATATACAGTGCAAAGGAGGCGGAGACCATTGGGGATGTTGGGTAGAGTATTCCTCATATTTATGCAGTAGTGGACAATAGACAGACAAAACACCAAAAATTTATCATTGAGATGGACGGTAATCTTTGTGATCAAGTTATTTCTATTTTGATTGACCCTGGATCTAATTATAGCTATGTTAGTCCTGAATTAGTGGATAAGTGTGGTTTGAGTAAGGAATTGCATGCAGAGTCTTTGTTGGTGCAGTTGGTTGTAGGTACAAAGAAGTGAGTTCATCATTGGGTAAGAGCTTACGCATTTGATTTAAATGGTATGCCTACAACAACACATTTGAATGTGTTACCGTTGGGATCATACAATATGTTGTTTTGCATGGATTGGTTGTATCTACATAGAGCCAAGGTTGACTACAATGACAAAGATATTGGGTGTGTTGTTTATAATGGAAAACCAAGAATCTTGCAAGGTAAGAAGAAAGCCACATCAATTAGGATGGTGACAACTATGCAAGCAAAGCATAGCCACAGGCAAGGATGTAAGCTATTTGCAGTACACATTTCTAGTGATAAGGGTAAGGAGGTTGAGGATGCAGATATGTTGAACAAATATCTAGTGTTGCGGCAGTTTTAGGACATATTTCCTGAGGACATTACAAAGTTTGCAGCTCACAGGGAAGTAGAATTTTCTATTTAGTTAGTGCTAGGGGCAGCTGTAGCATCGAAAAAATCTTACAGGATGAGCACACTTAAGTTGGTTGAGTTAAAATTGCAGCGGAAGGAAATGTTGGACAAGGGAAGCATTAGGAAAAGTGTATCACCTTGGGGTGCACAAGTCTTGTTTGTGAGGAAGAAAGATGGTACTCTCAGATTATGCATTGATTATAGGCAGTTGAACAAACTGACTATCAAGAACAGGTACCCTTTGCCAAGGATTGTTGACTCGTTCGATTAGTTGAAGGGAGAAAAAATGTTCTTGAAGATTGACTTGAGATCCAAATACCATCAGGTATGCATCAAAGAGGAGGACAATTACAAGGCTGCATTCAAGACCAGGTATGGGCATTATGAGTTTTTTGTTGTTCCATTTGGTTTAACTAATTCTCTAGCTACATTTGTATGTTTGATGAATAGTGTGTCGTGTCCATATTTCAATAAGTTTGTTGTTGTGTTCATTGATGATATACTGGTATATTCTAAAAATTATGAAGAACATGATGAGAATTTAGCAAGAGTGTTGAGTTTGTTGAGGGAGCATCAGTTGTATGCTAAGCTCAACAAGTGTAGTTTCTTTCATCTGAGGTGCACTACTTGGGACATCTTATCTCTAACGAAGGCATTGCGGTAGATCCAGAGAAGATAAGGGCCATCATGGAATGGGTAGCTCCTAAGAATGCGGATGAGGTGAGATCTTTCATGTGTCTGGAAGGCTATTATAGGAGGTTCATCAGGAACTTCTCACAGAAATCTTATCCTATTACATCATTACAGAGGAAATGTAAGAAGTTTGAATGGACAAAGGAGTGTGAATCTATCTTTGAGTAGCTTAAGCAGTTGTTGACGCATGCACTAGTACTATAGATTGCAGATCTAGATAAAGAGTTTGTGGTATGCATGGGTTCTTACAAGATAGGTCTTGGTGGAGTCCTTATGCAGGACAGACATGTGGTATGTTATGAGTCCCAAAAACTAAACAACCATGAGAAAAACTACCCGACACATGATCTTGAGCTAGCAATGATTATACATGCATTGAAAATGTGGAGGCATTATCTTCTTGGTAGGCGGTTTGTGCTTATGAGTGATCACATTGGGTTGAGGTATTTGTGACCAACCAAATCTGAACGCCAGGCAGGCTATAGGGTTAGCCACGATCAATGAGTTTTATTTCAAGATTAGGTACATTAAAGGTAAAGAGAACATAGTGGTAGATTCTTTTAGCAAATGGGTACAGGTAAATCACTTGGTAGTTGTGAGATCCTATGGGACAAAATTACAAGATAGGATCTTGCAGGCATGACAACAGGATGTCAAGGATATAGAGATTGTGCACATGTTGCAGTAGGGTGATAGTACAGCTATAGGTCATGGTACAGGTACATGTACAGGTGGTAGTATAGGTATAGTGATGCTAGCCTAAGTCGACCTTACCCACAATATCCATATAAAATGAATAATCTCATTTGTTCGAGGAATTTCAAGTACCCTACCTAGTCAAACCTTCATAAATTAAGGTTTAAAGCCCCTTCACTTAATCTCATGCGGAAACATTTTAATTGACTAACCTAGAGTCTAAACCTTGATTACCTTTCCTTCAAGACTTTATAACTCCGCCTTCATTAAAATTTGATTAATCTATACCCCGCTCTTTAACCTTTTTAATTCATTAATCTTGTGCATGATAACCAAACCCATACCATGGTCTCCTACTTTGGTTAAAACCCAAGTTAAACCCAAAATACCTTTATCCGTTTTATTTCTATTATAACTCCTATATAATAGAAATAAACCACAAACACATGTAAACCTTACCCTTTTACCATTCCTTGGCCTTTGCACATTTACCAATGTTTACCTTTATTGGATCAATCCTCCACCATTGATTTCACTACATCAGATCAACGATTGTCGCGCGATCTCCATTCATCCTCTGGAACTCAAATAACTTTAACTTGCATTGATAACATCTCGGGTCTGCTTTTCCCCAAGCCTTATCGACTTCAACCTCCACCGTAGATCTTATTATTTAATTCAATGATTGACGTTAGACTGATCAACAAAACTTATCGTTGATCCTTCACCATTGATCAAAAACTCATTTGATCCAACTGTCCACAATGATATTAGGTGAGCTACTTGCATGAGGATTACCCCACTCGATAAGGCAATTTCCTCTCTCCTCTGATGTGCTACTTGTCAACTGCTTAATGGAATCGAGTGACTCCCCTCTATTACCACTTACCACCTTTTCTCCATCTGATAACCCACTTTTCTTCTCTAATTAACTCCCAAGCTATTTAACGCCCGATGACCGTAGATCTTCTACCATCGAGGGCTGCGATGACTCCTCCAGATTCCTCATTTGCTAACTCTTAGATTGATCTCCGTCGTTCATTTCTTGATTCCATTCCAACGACTTCTATGCATGTTTACTTCATTCCTTCATTCTTCCCATTACTTTGTTTTTATGTCATTTCTTAGTGTTTCTGTGTGGTTTCGGTTTTCTTCAGGGTTCTGGTCTTTCATTGTTCTGTATCACAACTTCCTCCTGAGCTTAACTCTGCTTGCACCTTTATGCTTCCTTCACCTTCACTATAACATTAAAGGCTTCCTCCTATACTCTCGATGTGTGTAAAACTATAACACCTCTCTGTTACTCTTCTCCGTATTTTGTCTTTTGATTCTGCACCTACAATCTATGTTACGTAGAATAACTCAAGATCACACACAATATATATCTCAATTACTCAATACATACACATGAACTCAAAATTGAGTTGTTTGTATTAATAAACAGATATTTACATAGGAACTCTCTCCTTGGCCTAATCTTCTATATCAATGGCCTCTGTTTTCCTAGTTGCTCATAGGCTTACAATCAAACCTATCTAACTCTCAAGCTGACTAACTCTCTCTTTGCCTTTTTGGCTTACATTTATACAAAAGGATTCTATAACCAATTCCTAGTTTAGATCCATAACCTTCTCAACAAAATCCTAAAATATCTTCCTTATCTCTAAGGATCCTCTCTAATCCACAAAATCATGAACTAACTCCTAGTTCCTCTAACTCACACACTATTCTTGAAATCTCTCTTAATGAGAAGATTTCATTACAATATCCTCACTATTATATAACCCTCATAAAAACATAAGAAAATAAATAATTAATCACTCTTTAGGGAATCATGTCCCTTGAAACACAAGACCCTATGCTTACTAAAATACAATGGTTTTCCTAAGCAGGATGCTCTTGTATCATATAGGCATAGGTACAGGTACAAGTGTAGGTACAGAGGGCATGGACTATTGTCTTACAACATATGGATTTGTCAAGTTCTGAGACAAGATATATGTACAAGATAGCACTGAGCTCAAGAAGGTGATCTTGAGGGAGTTTCACGCGAAAACTTATTCAGGTTACTGGGTTATCAAAAGACACTAACAACGATGAAGAGATATTACTATTGGTCAAATTTGAAGAGGGATGTAGCAGAGTTTGTGGTGGGATGCTTTGATTGTCAGCGAGTGAAGGCAAAGTGTAAACATCCAAGTGGACTGCTACAACCGATTGTGATTCCAGAATGGAAATGGGAAGTCATTTCCATGGACTTCATCATAAGGTTGCCGAAGACAATGAAGCAGCATGATTCCATCATGGTCATTGTGGGTAGGTTAACAAAGGTTTTACACTTTATTCTAGTGAAATCTACATTCTCAACTAGTGAAGTGGCACATGTATTCATCCGAGATGTGGTTAGACTACATGGTGTTCAAAAGTAGATTGTGTCAGATAGGGATGCGAAGTTCACTTCCAAGTTTTGGAAGGAGTTATTTGCAGGTTTGGGAATAGAGTTCACCTTCGTCAAAGCTTATCATTCGCAGAAAGATGGACATACAGAGAGGGTCAACATGATATTAGAGGATATGTTGAGGATGTATGCCATGAATCATCATAGGAAGTGGGAAGAGTATATCCCTTTGGTCAATTTTGCATACAACAATGGTTATCAGGAGTCATTGAGGATGAGTCCTTTTGAGGAATTGTATGGGCGGAGTTGTAACACTCTCATTAGTTGGAGTGATCTAGATAGGAGAGTATTGATTGAACCAGATATGTTAGTAGACATGGAATAGGAGATGCAGATGATAAAGAAGAATCTAAAGGCAACACGGGACAGGAAAAACAGTTATGCAGATAGAAACAAGTTGTTCAAGGAGTTCCAAGTTGGGGAACAAGTGTACTTGCACATCAAATAGAAGAAGATCTCCTTGCAGATTGTTTCATGTGCCAAGTTGGCACCATGGTTTTGTGGACCCTTTAGTATCATTGAGAGGATTAGGCTAGTAGCCTATCAACTTGCACTGCCTCCGATAGGGAAGGTCCATGATGTTTTCCATGTATATTTACTTAAGAAGTATTTTAATGATGTTAATCATGTAATTGACTAGTCTATATTGCAGGTGGAACCAGATGAAGAATTCTAGCTAAATCCTCAGTGTATATTGAAGGAAAATGTTCTCATGCTCTGGAACAGAGAAATCGAGAAAGTTAAAGTGAAATGGAACCAATTTGGGTCTGATGAAGCTACATGGGAGATGGCAGATCAGATGCAGGCCATGTATCCTTCCTTGTTTTTCGATGTATGCAAATTAGCTTGATATGGTGGTTTGGTATTTTCTTATGGTGGTTTGGTATTTGGTTATGATGGTTTGATATTTGCTTATGGTGGTTTGGTATATGCTTTATGATGGTTTGATATATGCTATATGATGTTTTGATATGTGCTTAGATATGTTGACTAGTATATGTTTAATATATGGTTTGGTATATGATTTGGCATATGTTTTAGTATCTATATTTATGGCGATGTTGCTATATGGACCCATGTGTATGGATGTAAATATCGTAACGAGCTATGTTATAAAGCTCCACTATGCGGTATTGGTGTCATGTCATTAGGGTTATGTTATCATGGCATTATGCTATCATGTGGTTATGTTATGATGATGTTGATGTCATGTGGATTGGCACTCAACATGATGATCATTGTAAATATAGTGATGAGCTATGATATAAAGATCCACTATGTGGTATGTTGTCAAGTTGTCATGATGTTCTTCTCTTGAGCAGATCTTTCATTGTAAATACTTCATTGAGCTGTGTTATAAAGCTCCATAAGTAGTATGTCTTATTTCAGTAGGTTGTTGAGGTATATGTGTGATTGAACACAAAGGACAGTGTCCCCCAAGGGGGAGGGTTTTGTAACAGCCCTGTTGAAAATTCCATGTAATAAAAGACAAAAACAATAACCATAGATGAATGGAACACTTATTCCAAGCTGAATGTTGGGAAAGATATCCTAAGGGGTGTTCATTTGGTTGTTTATGGCTAAGGAAATTGGAAACAGACATGACTGAGGCTTTGGAAAGTCAAAATAGTAGTTTGGCCAATTATTTATGAAAATAATGGAAATTAGGAGAAAAATGAGGAGAAAGGTCACAGGTTTCATGTGAGGAGGAAAATAATGGAAAATGAAGAAAATAGAGGCATCGTTCATAAAAAGGATTATGAGGATCACTTGGTAACCTTTTGTTAGTTCAGTTTTGGATCTCTTTCATTATTCTCTCTCTCTCTCATACCCTTGGACACTTAGAGTTTTCTTGGATCACTTTGGCATTGGAGCAAGAAAGGCAAAGAAGGCAAGAGGAAGCAAAGATCAAGTAGGGAAAGTCAGGATGAAGCATCTACAACAAGCTTCATTGTAGGTATCAACTTCCAAGTGTAATTTCCTTGCTAGATTTGGCATGCATGGGATTGCATGCATTTATTTTCTAACATGGCACAGGTTTTGGTAGGTGTGACAATATTTTTAGCCTAGCCATGTCATTTCTTGATAGCTTTAATGAGATGGGTCCTCTCATTTAGTTTATGTGGGATGGTTGGGTTGGATTTGAAGCTAAGTGGGGTGGACCTCCGAATTGACAAACACATGGTCTAGTGGTCCCTAAATCAAATTAAAGATGTGTGAAGCCACTGACCTAGTAACCCCTAAACTAGGTTGTGGGTTCCAGTAAAGCCAGATTGTGTACGTAGGTGGGCCTAGGTATCCCTATCAGTGAATGGTGGGATATACGGTAAAGCTAAGAGGTGGATTTTCTCTCCATTGGGCCTAATGATTCCGGGATGGAGTACATGGTAAAGCCTAGAGAGTATGTCTTAGTGTAGGGCCTAGTGGTCCCTAGATTAGACTACAGATGCACGGTAAAGCTTGAGAGACTAGGAGGCACTCAAATTCCACACGGTGTAGGTGGAGAACTTCGGTGGCATTGATCCAGGTCCAAGTGTGACAAAGGAACCTTCGAAGACCTTTTACTTTTGTGATGTGTTAAATTTAATTTTTAAAAGAAAATATATGAATACATCTGCATGATGTAAAGAAGAGGAACATGACATTCATCAACACATGAAAACATAAGCCGTCGATAATGGAGTTCGTCCAGGAGGGACTACGTCTATGGGCCCCAATGTCAAGATGGTGTAGGCCGCTGCATTAAGTGTTGTCAATAGTGATGATGTACATAAGAGGTGATGTCGCTATCATACAAGGAAAATGCCCTCATGCAAGAGTGGCTCCAAGAGATGTTCCATACAAGAACTATCAGTTAAAAAGACTCCTATCAGTATGACATAAACTCATGCGTGGTGATGATGAGCATCCCACCAACATGGCATAAAAGGGATCTCAATGCCAACATACATGGCGACAACATGAGTATCCCATCAATATGACGACAAAGGGATCTCAAACAAAACATGACGAATCATGACAATAAGTACATCCCACAATTGATTCTGCATCACATCAAGCAAGAATCATGAAAGCAAGTAAGAAACAAGATCTCTCATCAAACATCAAACAGGGATCTGTGCAGCACAATACATAGCAAAAGGAAGTACATGAACATACTACATATACCTCACATCCAGGGGCCATCTGAAGAAAATGATGTCAAATTGTTGAATATGTTCATACCATCAACCTCACAGCGTTGAATCACATGGAAATGACTGCTCGCACATGAATGCTAACACCTACACTCCATCTTGAAAAGTGGCCGAAAAATGAAATGAGCAAATGGAAAATCCGAATGCACCATCAGATTTGTGGTGTCGAATAGTGCAAAATCGACTATCAAATTTCTGATTTTGAGAAAGTGAAAATCTATGGCTTAAGGAATCTTTTATATTCCCCTAAATTCCTTAAAGGTTCCCTCTTCTGGGTCCTCTGCAAATTTGCTGCTCAGATCATGAAAATGACTGTGTCATCGGGTTCGTGTCACTGAGAGGTGCAATATTGACATAAAATTTGTCCAATTTGGACACTGCAAAAATTTCACCCTCTTGTTGAGAATTTCACCCAATCATGGTTCCACCTACAATAAATTAATTAAAAAAAAATATAGTCTCGATTGTGGTGCCTGATCCTAGTTCCTCCATGCTTGTGGGTGCATTGAAAATTGAGGTTTATATAAAATTTTAGGTAGATTCATCAAGAAAGTTGTTTGGAATTGTGGTTAAAATTCTCAAATTTAAATGAGGAGGTTGGGTGGTCAAACCACAAGCTCTCCATATTTACACATTGTTTGTTTTTTTTTTAATTGCATTATATATATTTCGGGGTGTCGGGTCCGCATTGGGTGGCCCACCACCTCTTATAGATATATATATATATATATACACACACACACACACACACACACACACACACACACACACACACACACACACACACACACACATATTTATATATTTTAATTTTTTTAATAGTAATAAGGCCTTTTCAAAAATTCCAAAAATTACTGAAGGAGTCAAATTAAACAGGCCATAAATTCGCCCGGAATCTAGCTGGAGTTGGCCAGATTCTGTCTGCTAAAAAACTTCCAAATTGTGTCTCCATTAAGCCTGCCTAGTCAACAAAAGTCAACCAAAACATTGATTGGCTCATTCTCCCTTATACGAGCTCATATTGACAAACCATTCGCACCGCTGTAATCAGGACGATGAGATATACGCTCTAGTCCTAGTTCAAAACCATTCTGATCGCTTTGATTTTTGAGCTTTCATAAGCCCTTTTTGTCTTGTGTGTGTCCCTAGAGCCACCTGAATCAATCCTCCCCATTGAGGAGCTTTTGGTCCTCCAAAAACATGAAAAAGAATCTGCAACTTCTTTGTACCTTGTCTACATCACACGCGTCTTGAAAGGTCTCGCTTCCATCTCCTTCACCTTTGTTCTTTGGAGCCTTAAGCAGTGAGCTGACACATGCAACCTCCACAACCTATAGTACATCGTTTTGCAAATTAGATGCTTTAATTTCATGACCAACTAATGACCCAAAAATCCCACACTTGCCACAAGTTTATAACACATACTCAATGGTCAAGTTTTACATCAAGATGGACACAATACCCTAGCTACGAAAACAAGGCCAACATATCATTGTTGCTTCAACAAGTGATGGAAACACATCATCACTGCAACACATGATTTACAGCAATAAGGTCAAACACTATTTTTTTTTGACAAGTGATGGAAACACGACATCACTTTCACAGTTTATCATGCAACTCAAAATAAGACCAGGCATTATTGTTGCTTAACAAGTGATGGAAAACATCATCACTTTTACATTTTAAAATGCAACAAATGATCTACAAAAGTACGACCATGACAAGACAACATATTTAGAAACCATTTTTCACATATCAATGTGAATGGGTCACCCCCTTGTGGTGGTTTTGCTTGTCGAACAATCGTCTCACCTGGTTCATGCATTGACACTTTGTCTTTAAGGTGCTAATCTGGATGGAGCCTCCAACAAGTGGCTTTTTGATGGCCACTTTTGTGACAATGTCTGCAATACATATTCTTCCTCCAGGTCTACTTAACATGTTTCTTTACATGCTGTTGAGCGGGTCTTTCATGCCTCCTCCTTATTTGTGTTGTTATTCTTTTCCAACACTTAGAAAATATATGGTTATGTAATCCACAAAAGGTACATGTTTTTCGATGCCATGTTTTATGTCCATCATTAACAATATGATTATAGTCGAAATTAACATTCAAATATTGAAACTAGTTATAACTTTCCTTGTTGTATTTGGTGTAAGTATGGAGATGAGAGCTTGCCTAAGTTCTTTCCCTGCAATGGAAATTGCCATGGGATGATGGGGATGTGTTCCCATCATTCTCTTTCCTCAAAAAAATTGATGATGTCTCGGAAGAATCTGACACCTTCGAGCATTCTTCCTCAATTTATCTCAAGCCTGCAAATTGGGGTCTCTGCACAACCTCCAATGGTTGAGTTATGCCTTGGTTACTAACACAAAGTTCTTTTTCCTCCTCGTGCCTCATCTTGGTAAGGAGCCTCATGTTTGTCCCTATAATTGGTATCTCCACATCTCCAATAGAAATCATACTATGTGAAGATGAAACCGAAAGGAAATCAACATCTTTTACCTAATCTGTTGATTTGGAAAGAACTGATGAGGGCTGCTCATCATCTATTGTTGGTGGTTCATTGGCTGTCTCAATGCATTTCCCAACTTCCTTTCTGAAATACCCAAGTCCAGTTTGACAGGGTAATTCTTCTACTTTGATGGGACTAACAATGCCTTGGCCATTAATGCCTAAGCCTTTTCCTTCATACCCCATTTTCTTCAATAGTTTGGAGCCAATTCCTGTGGTATGATTTTCAAAAACAATGAAATCATCATCAAGACATATACATGAATTTGGAGAATTACTTTTTACCTCACATGGGTCATGCTGCAACTTTTCCAAGGCCTCATCCTTTGCTTGTAGCTCTCATAGAAAACTTTGTTTTTCCTCCTTCTCTTCTTGTAGAAGCATCTTCAATTCAGCGTTCTCCATTTGAAGGTTCTAGTTGTTGCGCTTTAGTTCTTCTAGGGCCTCTTCCATGGCTCGCAACTGAAGCTACAATCACTCCTTTTCCTCTATCTCTTTCTGTAGAGTTTCATACATTATTTCCACCCTTTTGGAAATTTTGAGCATAGTCTCATATATCACTTTTTCATCCTCTGTCGTTGCACGTTCCATTATTCATGCTTGCAATTCACATCCACGCAAAGACCGCTCTGATACCACTTGATCCAGGTTTGAGTGTGATGAAGGACCCTTCCAAGACCTTTTACTTTCGTGATGTGTTAATTTTGATTTTTAAAAGAACATATATGAATACATCTGCATGTTGTAAAGAAGAGAAACATTACATTCATCAACACATAAAAACATAAGCCATTGATAATGGAGTTTGTCCAAGAGGGACTATGTCTTCGGGCCTCGGTGTCAAGATGGCATAGGCTGCTGCATTAAGTGTTATCAATAGCGATGATGTACATAAGAGGTGATGTTGCTATCATATAAGGAAAATGCCTTCACGCAAGAGTGGCTCCAAGAGATGTTACGCTATAGGAACTCTCAGTAAAAAAGACTCTTATCAGTATGACATAAACTCATGCATGATGATGATGAGCATCCAGCCAACATGGCATAAAAGGGATCTCAATGCAAGCATACATGGCAACAACATGAGTATCCCATCAACATGATGACAAAGGGAACTCCAACAAAACATGATGGATCATGACAAGAGGTACATCCCATAAACGATTCTGCATCACATTAAGCAGGAATCATGAAAACAAGTAAGAAACAAGATCCCTCATCAAACATCAAACATGGACCCGTGCAGCACAATACATAGAAAAATGAAGTACATGAACATATTG
The DNA here is from genome assembly GCA_000404065.3 of Pinus taeda. Taxonomy (NCBI): domain Eukaryota; kingdom Viridiplantae; phylum Streptophyta; class Pinopsida; order Pinales; family Pinaceae; genus Pinus; species Pinus taeda. Next base: position 26,650 of record APFE031316777.1, on the reverse strand, counting down.
CATATACCTCACATCTATGGGCCATCTGAAGAAAAGGATGTCAAACTATTGAAACTATTCGTACCATTGATCTCACGGCGTCGAATCGCATGGAAATGACTACTCATACATGAACACTGACACCTGCACTCCACTTTGAAAAGTGGCCAAAAAATGAAATGAACAAATGGAAAATTTGAATGCACCTTCAGATTTGTGGCGTCGAATAGTGCAAAATCAACTGTCAAATTTCTGAATTCTGAGAAAGTGAAAATCTAGGGCTTAAGGAATCTTGTAGATTCTCCTTAGATTCCTTAAAGATTCCCTCTTCTGGGTCCTCTGCAATCTACTGCTCAGATCAGGAAACTAACTATGCCATCAGGTTCGTGTCACTAAGAGGTGTAAGATCGACATAAATTTTTTCCAATTTGGACATTACAAAAATTTCACCCGCTTGAGAATTTCGCCCAATCATGGTTCCACCTACAATAAATTAATTAAAAAAAATATAGTCTCGATTTCCATGCTTGTGGGTGCACTGAAAAATGAGGTTTATATAAAATTTTAGGCAGATTCATCAAGAAAGTTGTTTGGCATTGTGGTTAAAATTCTCAAATTTAAATGAGGAGGTCAAGTGGTCAAACCACAACCCCTCCATATTTACACATTGTTTGTTTTTTTTTTTTTAACTCCATTATATATATTTGGTGGGGGGTCAAGTCTGCATTGAGCAGCTCGCCCCTTAACCCTTCCCAGTGCATGGCGTATTCAATGGTCACATTAAATTTTGGTGGTTGCATGTATTGGGGGGTGCGATTTTGTTTTAATGTTTGTTGTGCGGTGGGGCCGCCACGTGGGCAGGTCCGGTTCTCCCACCAGCCGTGGGTTCAACTCCCACTAGCCTCCTCAATTTAATTTGTATGGTTTATATATATATGGTGAGGTGTGCGGTGGTGGGGGTGGTGGCCCACCACCTCCTATATATATATATATATATATATATATATATATATATATATATATATATATATATATATATATATATATATATATATATATATATATATATATATATATATATATATATATATTATATATATATATATATATATATATATATATATATATATATATATATATATATATATATATATATATATATATATATATATATATTAAATTTTTTTAATAGTAATAAGGCCTTTTCAAAAATTCCAAAATTTGACTGAAGGAGTCAAATTAAACAAGCCACAAATTTTCCTGAAATCTGGCTGGAGTTGGCTAGATTCCATTTGTCAAAAAACTTCCAAATTGTGTCTCCATTAAGCCTGCCCAGTTAGCAAAAGTCAACCAAAACTTTGACTCGATTGTTCTCCCTCATACGAGCTCAGATTGGTGAACCATTAAAACTGTTGCGATAAGGATGACGAGATCTACGCTTTAGTCCTAGTTTGAAAGCATTCTGATTACTTTGATTTTTGAGCTTCCATAAGCCCTCTTTGTCATGTGTGTGTCCCTGGAGCCACCTGGATCAGGTATCCACATTGATTAGTGTTTTTTGATGTCTTCTATGAGTCCCACATTCATAATTGGAATATTGAATGGGGGTGATTGCCTGAAGAGAGACTTGGCTCAGGTAATCTATGGTCAGGTGGAACGTGGTAGTCCCATAACTGGTTCATTCATTGCATTGATTAATGAGAAATTCATTCCATTGGTTTTCATGTGTAAATGTACTAATATATATATGGATTTTGATGGATGATATGTTCATTGTAATTATGTTCCTATTATGTTGGTTAGATGTATATTTTGTGACAGTAGCTATGTATGGCTCTCAGTGTATTTTTACTTGTAACAATGGCTCATGACGATTCTTAGATAAGTATGAGATCCCTACACTTATTTATGTTGTTTAGACCGCAATATGTTTGATGAAATGTCTATCATGGCTAGTAGGGATCTGGTTAAGGTCTTGATCAACTATTTACTTTTACATCATTGTTTCCCTGTACTTTACTTGATTCTGAGCTTTCATTCAATTATGGGCAGTGGTCTGGGCTCTGGGCCTAAAAAGGTGGCTTAAATCTTAGGGTCGTTGGCACATAACTGGAAACTTTAGTCCACAGTCATTGGAAGGCAAGCCTCTGTGAGAGAATTTAGGTTTGTGGTCGCTCCCTTGCCCATAGCATGAGAACAACTATGGCCTCAGAGGTCCAGAACATCAGTGGGACCTAGGGACAAACTATCTAAGTGATTGACTTGTCTCCGGTGGGTTTAGTTGGTGATGTTGGATGATTGTGTGTGATGTTCCATTGATTCCACTTCCTTAAGGTTACCTAGGAGGTTGAATTTGATCATAGTAGCCTCTTATCTCATGTTTACCCCAATTGACATGGTCACTTGGGTGGATGTGGGAGGAGGATGTTACACCATATAAGTACTTTTCATCATTAGACAGACCTAAAAGTTCAATCTCATTCGTAGAGGTACCCGATAGTTTATTTTTTCATCAGAGGAACCTATTAGTTTTATTTCATCGTCCACAAAAGAAGATTTGGTGGCAAGAACATCAACTTCAAGCTACTCTTGACAAAGAAATTTCAAAATTTTCTTATCTCATCATTAAAACTAGAAATACTCTTAGCCTCAAATAGTATCGAAGGGACTTTAAGAGGATAATCTTTAGAGTGACCCAAATCATAAAAAATATTCACTCTTAAAAGACCTATAATGAACATCAAGACAACATCAAAGGGCCCGCCAAGGAAACACAACATTCTCAATAATTTCAAGCAATAAAAATAAGGTCTAAGATTTAGTTTTACAATGCTTTTTTATGTCAATAAATTTTAGAATTAAAGTTTTCATTAAAAATATCTTCCTTTCCCATGATATAAAATTTTGTGGTCATAGACCCAAAATTTTGTAAAAAACCCTAATACTCTTTCTCTTAAAAACCCTAAGAATCTCCTATACCATATCAATTTCATATATTCTTGTTTATTCTTCCTTTAAAATTATATAAACTATTCTCTATTTACCTTATTATCTTACCTTATAAGCCATATGCAAGATTCTTGTCAAAATAATACTTGACGTCATAAAGTTTGAAAACATAAAAAGGTTTAGTTCTTCCAAAAGTGCAACATAAGACAACTAGAGGACAAAGCATTTTTTAAATTATGACATGAAGAATGGGATGAGATAGTGTTATGATGATATATAAAGGACCTAAAATACATGGAAAATGTAGTATCATTATGAAAAGTCATCATGAAAGCATAATCCTACAGCTGGGAATTCAAGAGAACACTATTATCTAAGTGTTATAAACATTTTACTGACTCCGAGTTATAATCTTCTGAGTTACAATGGTCAAAATGAAGAAGATTTCTCAAGGAAAATGAAAAATAACAAGCTCAAAATCCAACGTTGATAGCTAAGGAGGAATTGCATCCTATTGAGAGCATAAGAAGTGAATTTCAAAGTTTGGCTGTATACAAACAAGACTCATTAATGTTGAATGCAATTGAAATGTTGCGTGGTGAATGGTTGAAGGAATGGTGATATGATCTATCAAAATGTGAAAATGCCCCCACAAATTATAGTGTCAGCACAAAGCATTGATTTTGAGCTTTATTTTAAAAATGGTGGTATATGAAGACTTTGTTAATATGAGAACTTTGTTATAAGGAGAGATATCTACAACCAACAACATTGTTTGGAAACACAACTTCTTCTCCAATGGGAATTTTTTTTTTGAAATAAGCTAGGATCCAAACACATGAAAATCCAAGTTGGGATCATTACAGTGTTCATGTAGGTAAGGGGAAATGGTTATTCTATAAAAACCCCATGTGTATATAGAAATACCGAAATGCATTTTGATTTTTATATTGAAGGGCATCTGAATCTAAGCAAGTTTGAAGCCAAGTTTTCAATGTCATACAACACATAATTTTGGTGTTTTTAAGAAGGATTTGATCACATAGGAGTTGTCAAGGCTCATATAGAAAAAGCTTTAAGATTATTGAGTAAGCATATTAATGTAATAAAATCTAGCATTTCATAGCATGTATCTAAGTACTAATTGAATGTGTTTAACATGATTTTGTAAGCAAAACTGAAATCACAATTTAAATCTTTTTATGGTAAAATCAAGGGATTGAACACTCAGGGGATTTTAAAACATTTTTGGTCATATTCAACAATTTTATATGAAACAACCTCTTTGAAAAACAACAAATCATATTTCTCCCTTATGTTACAAAATTAGGGTTGACAATTAATTGTTAAACAAATTGAAAAAAAAATTAATAAATTAATTAAAGTAAAGTAAAAAAAAAAGAAAAATCTCTCTTGATTGAAGAAATTGATTTGTAATGACGTGTAGAGTGTTAATTGATCAAACCCTAGAAACAAAAAAATAACCATTTTTATAGTGAATTGCCAAGATTAAAGTTAAGACTTAGGATCAAAATTTGAGTTTGAACTTCTCAGCATCATTGGTATGAATTTTCAGTCTAGACAATATGTGAAATTCTTGATAATTAAAAAAAAAAAAAATTCAATCTAGTTAAGATGAGAAATTCTTGAAAATTGTTTATAGAGCCTATTTACTTTGTATTTGAGTGGACAATCTATAAGTGACAACCTATTTTGTTTAAAATAGTTTCAACGAAATATCTAAGCAATTAACTCAATCCGTTGAAATTCCTTTTCTCAACAACAGAGGTATTGGAATTTATTAAGGAGATTTATTTTTTGAATCAAAATATCTCATATTGTTATGACTGGTTGATGTTGAAACGCTAAGAGTAATTCTCAATTCACAGTGAACCTACAAGTCTATAAAAGCAATGATCAATAGGAAAACTAAAAGGGGTGGCGAATAAAAGGAAAAATGAGTGGAAAAATAGAACCTTATGGATTTGAGATAAACAAATATCATCGAGACACCATAAAAGTCCTGGAGGGGAAGGATTGCCTAGCTTTCCTTTTAAAGTTTCAAGGATATAACAAAAATGTTCAAATTCTTTTCCACTAACATTTGATGGAAATTGTGCTCAGGTTGGAGATTTAACTATTCATCTATCAAAATATATATTGAGTCAAGTTATAGGACTACCCTAACAAGGTGAAAAATGGTTTAAAACTCAACATATACAGGATTTGCCATGAAATTATTTTATTAAGAGATCTATAACCAACCCAAAATGGAAACGAGGAATACCTAGTACTTGGTTGGAATGTCCTTATAGGAGATGCAAGTTTTGGAGAGGTACCTTGAGTCACAAAATGACTTATTCACACAATGCAATTTTACACACATCAAAGAAAATCAAACTATGAAGGAAGGGGACAAAAAGTTTGCAAAAAATAATAATTTGATCTCAATCCACTCTTGTAAATGGCATGAGAAGAAAAAGGCTTTGAAAATATAGAACAAAGATTTAAAGATTGAACTACTCATAAAGAAGTCAAAAGAAAGGTAAACATCCTAGGCACCTAAAGGCAATATAAATCTCCCTCTACAAGCAGCTAAGAAAGTTTGAAACAGTTTTTGAGACTGAGAAGTAGTATGAGGACATATTTTATCATAAGCGTGGAGGGATGTCAATCCTTATTTAGAATAAGGGAATTCCTATGGGTTTTTCTTTTATTATTCTTTAAAAATACATAGTAGTCATTTATGATAATATTTACCTAGATTTTGGCCATAATAACACCTCCTAGAGGTATTTTTATTAAATTTTATCTTTTGGAATTTCTTGAAAATAAATGCATTGTAAAATGTGAATTGCATATTTTAGGAGAATTCACAATTGATCATTCATTGTTATGTTTCTAGGCAAGCTGGGCGAAAATGGAAATATGGGTTTTTCTCGCAAGCACCCCAAGATGGTAAAACTCATATTCAACTGATCCAAAGCTATCTTGAAGCACCTAGTCAACTAGTCAGTCAAGCTGCTAAAACATGAACAATAAGCTATAAAATGCCCAGATTTGTGCTTTTCAAGTTGAATCCATGGTTTGAGTGATTTGAAGGGATATTTATATTAAATCTAAGTGATAGCATAGGTAACATTTAATTCTAAACACGATTTGTGTGCATTTAGTTAAGAACTTGCTTATAAAAGCAAAATACTAGACTCATGTAATTTTTGGCTATTGTGATTTAAATCAAGTATTCAACCTAAATGATTTAGATCAAGTTTTGGACCTATCATTGGTGATTTATGTCAAGAAATGGAGTGGTGATTGAGTTTTATTCCTCGATTTCCATCTTGTGTGCTTGCTTCAACATGGAGGGCCCCCATAAATCAAGTTAGTACATTATGTTTTGTTGTACATTTGACAAATAAATATTTGTGATTTCTTGTTAATATACATGTTTATATCTCTGATTTATGTCTCTATATATTTAGGTTTTCATCAGCTTGCAAACTAGCTCACTTATTGGTGTAAAGCTAGGCTTGATAGTTAGTTTATAGAGTTGCTATTACATATCTTATTTTGTGACTGTAATTTCTATTTTCATGAAGCTTCTAATGTTGTTACAATAGAGTTTGATAAATTGGTGAATTGTTAGTTTAGTTAGGAAATTAATCTCAAGTTCCTTATCATTAAAAAAACAACTTTACTTAGTCTTGTTTTGGAGAAATATATCACTTGTTGTAATAAAATAGGTCTAAGATTGTTTTTCTAAGTTAAAAGATTTGATAGCACCCAAGGGTGCGGCTTGTTGGCTAGTGAATGGATTGCTAAGGCGTTCATGTCGTTGTGTGAGTCACATGCTCAAACCTCATCTTACCTGTACACTGTGCTTGGGGCGGTGCAATTACACCTGGAGGTTATAGTGGTAGTCGTTGAGGATCGACCCCATGTCACGCGAGTACAAGAGCCAATGTATTACCAATTCTGCTAGTGATAAAAAAAAAAAAGGAGAGAAGAAAAGAAAAATTAAAATATTTGATAAATATAAATAGATGTGATTTGTTAACTAATAGACATCTAACAAAAATTCATACTAGTTTTTGAGAACAAGTTACTAGTAGCTAGTTCTACTAGCTATTAGTTTCTATGTCCTTAAAGTATATTAAGTTTTGAATATAAATTAAATATTAGATTGCATAAAGCATTCTCATATTGTATCAAACATTTTCAGATTAGATTAAAGATACATTTATAAGAAAGAAATATTATTGGCATAATAGATTTTGGTGTGAGTTACTTATGGCCATCTTAGTTGCATTGAAAGCAAAGTGACAATTTCATTAAATCACTGAGTTATTAATGTTGCCCTTAGATGTAGATTTCGTTGCATTTATTTATCGCTTTCCTAGAGTACTTGACATTATGGATATCTATGTGTAGAGAACTTGGATTTATGACAAAAATCATTTTATATGTTAGTTTGAAGTATTTAAAAAATAAAGTAAAGAGTGATTTTATTTAAAGCCCGTGTGATAGTTTAAGAGTGAACACTTGACATTATAGATATATCTGTGTAGAGATATTGGATTTGTGACAAAAATCCCAATATATGCTAGTTTGAAGTATTTGTAAGGTCAAGTAATACTGATTTTATTTCAAGTTTATGTGCAAAATTTAAGACCTTTTTGAAGAATTTAGTAGCTAAATTTGACTTAGGAGTGATAAAACATCTAATTTAACTCATTTCAAATATTGCAATGTGCTTCAAAGTTTATGGACACCGAATTGATACAAAAGTATGTCTTAGTTTAGAAGTTCTAAATTAGACTCGACAAATATTGCACTTTACTTTCTATGAATGCAATCTTATACTCATATTGTTTGATGTCATTTTCTTTATCTAAAGATTTTTTGAGAGTAACATGTGCAATTGCTAATTGGTTAAACCAATAACTAACAATTTGATTTTTTTTTTTGTATTTAAACTCTATTTCGTTTGTACATATTGTGTTAACAATTCTCTTTTTCCTTGACTTTGTTTAACAATCTTAATCTTTCCTTTATTATATACTAACAATTCTAATTATCAACTTCATCAATGGGGTGACATATAGGATCATCTCCCATGTTAGCAAATTGTCTAATTTGCTTTGAGTGATTCCTTTATAAAAAAACATGCCTTTTCATTATCTTGCTTACTCATGTCTTTGGATTGTTTAGGACAAAGCAAATTCTTCACATCCCATTGCTATTGATTTATTGGATTTACGCTATTATTAATCTATGTAGATTCAATTTGTTTGACTTCACATTAGACTTGAGGTTTAATATGATCCAAGCCATGTTGAATTTGAGCATTAACTTGGTTTTCGTCAATGCATTTCTTTGGTTTTAATGTTAAAGAATAAAAATCCTACACATCCAATTATTGTTGATTTGTTTGATTTATCTCATTTTAATGTCCATAGTTTTAGTGTGTGTGACTTCAGATTGGACTTGAGTTTTAGTATGCTCCAAACCATATTGTTTTTGAGCTTCAACTTGGGGTTGGTTAGTTCATTTTCTAATTTATTTGCATCCTCATATTGCTTTTCCTTCATATTGCAACCTCTTCAGCGATTGTTTTCATTTGAGCCATTTTATTTTCAGTAGTTGTTCTATCCATAGATTCTTATTCCCCCTTCTACTTTCTTGCTAATGTAGTTTAGCCTATTATGCTTTCCTCTTGGTCACTTCATCTTCTTCAACTTTCTATTTTAGTGCTACTTCATTATGTTTTGACCTCTTCTATGTTTTTTATTGCTTGTGTTGCCATAGCCTCTTTCCCTTGACTAATGAACTTTAACCTCTTGACTTAACCTTTTAGCTTTTGACCCTTGTCTTTTGTTGTCATTCATTCCTTTCTTTTTCTTGGCCCCAAAAACTTCCCTTTCCAACTTCTAAGATTCATCTCCTTTATATCTCCCTCTACTTCTTCTTTTGAATATATAAGAGTTGTTCTTGTTGCTTGAATTCATCCTGAACTTGTTCCCATGACACAACATCTTTGTAAAAAAATTCATGGTTTTAATACTCATGAGTAAAAGGCTAAGTTATTCTCAATGGTTCCACATGCCTCGATACAAATTCCTTAAGATCATGTCTCCTAAATTAACCTTGGGGAAGTTTATATTCTAGCATATATTGGGACTCTATTCTTGCAAATTGTTAGCCATGTAATAGTACCAATACACATGGAGTATAACTTGATGCAATAATGCAAATATACATGGAGTAAAGAATGAAGGTTCTGCACTTGTTTTTATATAGGACCAAAATCCTATTTTGGCCATAAAAGGAGTAGGTAACTATGCATTGATGAGACTATGAAAGTATTAGTGAGAGTATATTAATAAGGCAAATCTATTATTTTCCAGAAGCTATTTAGTGATTTTTTTTAAATTTAATGCAGGAAAAGAGATTAAGATCACAAATCTAGAAAGATTTTCATGTTTGGCATTGCATATCATCAACAAACTAGTTAACTTTTAATAAATATTAATAACATTTTTCTGATTGGTGCTTAGGTTCCTTGCAACTTTTCTTGAGTTAATATTTTCTATTTTTTCTCCATTGAAAGACAAGAGTTTTAACCAAAACACAACTTTGGAGAAAGAGTGAAATTTACAATTTCAATTTAACATAGACATAGATTGGAGCATCAACTTTTATTGAGTGAAGATTTTTTATTTTTTCTCAATTGAAAGACAAGTTTTAACCAAAAAATAACTTTGGAGAAAGAGTGAAATTTACAATTTCAATTTGACATAGAAAGAGATTGAAGGGTCGAATCACAAAAGTGAAGGTTTACTAGATTAATTCTCATTAGTTTTTTTTTTAATTGATGACAAAAATTGGTGTCTCCTTAACTAGTAAGAAAAGTGCAAAAGATGAGCAAAAATTACTATTTTTGAGAGTTATAAATTTATTTTCAGACTCAAATTGGAACATATGCAGTCATTAGAAAACTACTTTAGAAGAAAATATGTGTAGATATTTACATTTTTTATGACTCAATATTTTCTAAAAAGTGAAATGGAAAAGGAAAAAAAATCTATAATTTTAATTTACAAACTCTAATTTGGAAAAGAATATAAATATTTTCCTACTTTTTTTTTTAACCACATGGTGAATGGATAACTGCTTGGACTAATCTAAGAGAGACTTAGGATCAACCCTAGTTGCTGCCACTATAACACCAAGGGTATATCCAGCAACATGCAAGCCAGAATATACCAAAATCTCATAATTTAGCAAGAGCCTAGTCTCACAAATAAAGAAAGTCGATAAAAAAAGTCTACCACACATCACTATATAATATTTCCCAAAATCTTAATATATTTAATACCCTTTAATACTCTTAGATATATGCACACTGATTACAGAAAAATATATGCACACTGATTACAGAAAAATGAGCTAGAGACAAGGGCATGGAAAATAGAGAGAAAACCTTCCGCAATGACAGCCTGTTACTTCCATGTATTTTTAACCTATTTTTCTAAAAGTAGCTATAAACTGGAAGAATGTGGACTCTCCTCCATCTGAATCATACCTTTTTCATTCATTTTCTATCACCTTCCTGTAGTCGGCATTAAATTTTTCAAGGGACTGGAAAGTTTACATTCTATTTTTTCATTGGAAGAAGAAAAACAATATACTTGGAAAAACCCATGGTTTCAACCCAAGCTCTGATTTTTTCCACCTCTGTCATCAATGATTTCAGGATCCAAAATCTGTCTACCTCTTAGCTATCCCTTTAGAACGTCCAGTGCTGTTCTATCAGGTTGGAACCAGTTTCAGGGGCTCCACCTCTACCAATTTAGCTTCTTCTAACTTGTATTTGAAATATGCAACTTCCTTTTCCAGGCTGGCATTTAACCCCCAGATCTGTGCCCTAGAGAAAGTGAAGTTAGGATTGCCTCCGATAACAATATTCTCCCCTTCAAAAAAATTGTTGATCGAGAAAACCTCCAAAAAATCTATTTTTCCTCGTAAGCACCATAACGATTTATAAGTGAGACAGTTTGGCTCAGTTCCTGGAGGATGGATTTTGTCCAAATCCCTGAATCCATAATAGAAGACGTTAGAAGAGAATAATGTTGATCAAGAAAAACCCACATCAAATCTATTTTTCTTCGTAAGAACCATAACGATTTATGAGTGAGACGGTTTGGCCCAGTTCCTGGAGGATGGATTTGGTCCAAATCCTTGAATCCATAACAGAAGATGTTAGAAGAGAAACTAACTTTTCTTCTTCTGTTAGAACTCTACCACAGTTCCTAGTTACATAGTAGACAGTTCCAATTACATCAGTAGACATAAAATCCTAGTTAATGAACGAGTTAGTTTTAAAATAATTTTCAACTTATGCTTTTGGTTGCTTTTAAACCAAAGGAATCTTCAGCTTGGGAATTCTTCCTAACTAGCATAAAGATTTTTGAGTGGTCCCTAAAACCAGAAAATTTCGGAACCTTCCGACGGTATTTTCCCTGCTCCAAGGACCGCTCCAGGGACCTTTTTTCATCTTATTTAATCTCTTCCACACCTCTGTGTTGGGCATGCAGTTCTCTTCTTACTCAGCCCAATGTCGTTTCTAGAATTAGTTCTTATTCCAAACCCCTCAGATAATTGTTAGCTCCCATCTCCATTACAACTTTCTTAGATTTTAAAAAATTAGTTCTTATTCCAAACCCCTCAGATAATTGTTAGCTCCCTTCTCCATTACAACTTTCTTAGATTTTAAAAAAGACCTTCCAGTTTCTGACAAAGAATTCACATTCAGACGATTAGAGTTTATGGGATTCGATCTCGTCCCTAGACTATGGAGATGACTGACCGAAAAGGAAAAAAAAAAACAAATTTTCCCTCCCCAGATTTCTCAAGAAGGGTTGAAAATAGAGGTCTAGTACACGGAATTTCGGGGAATAATTGAATCGTCCTTTACAACAACCCAAGAACCAGAATGTAGAGAAATTTCACATCATTATTTGCCGACATTGACGGATCCTCCTTGCTTTAAAAGATGAATCCTAAACACCTCTTGGCCAAGGTATGCAACAACGGCCCATAACCTAGAATAGGACTCCAATATGTCTACCTATTCTAAAATCCTTAAAGGAAGACCTTTGCCTGTAAAATTTGTGGCTTTTTCCAATAATGTCTTTGCCCCAGGTTATCTTTAACTTGGAGCTCCGTTTTAACACTATTTTCCTCTTGCTTTTTGACATGTGATTAGCTTCCAGGTTTTCATCCTCTTTATCCTTTGGAACACCAAAAAAACAACTCCTAATCTAGGCTCTTTGCCACAAACAGAACCCTAAATAGAAGCCTTCTATCTAACAAACCCAGAAGAACGCTTTATCTGTTTTTCAAGTAGGACGGCATTGCTATCGCTTCTGGGATATGGATTATGGCATATTTTCGTTGCAATTCAGCATGTAGAAGAATTGGTAGTCTGAACAATTTGTTATTGAGATTGTTATCATAGAACTTTTGGACCACAGTAATGAATAAGAGTTTTTTTTTTTTTTTTTCAAACAACTTCTTTCATGAGTTACATATTCAAAGTTCCGATGTCCACAAGAATATAAATTGTCTATGGCTCAAGAAAGCCCCATGTACAATCATCATACCTGAGATCGTCGCAGAGAGAAAAACAGAGGGATAACGATCATATGGGACCTGTGGCAGGGAAATTCCCAGAGACGGCTAACAAAAGCACCGTTTCCAACAAAAGACTCGTAAAAAATCTTAATTCAAAAAACAATGACAAGGAGAAAACAGCCCCCATTAAGCCAACATCGCTTCCAAAACAGAGGTTGTTTCAACCGAACAAAGGTTCAAAGAGACAAAGAACAGAAAAAGAAAAATCTTAATTCAAAAAACAATGACAGAGAGATGACCGCGCCATTAAGCCAACAACACCGCTTCAAAAACAGAGTATGTTGCACCCGAACAAAAGCTCAAAGAGACAGAGGACAGAAAAAGAAACAGATGAGAGCTATAAGGTGATCAAACCCGAGTGAAAAAGGGAATCTGAGATGAATTCGTGGAAGTGGATTGAGCCAGGGAACCCATCAGCGGCTTTTTGACAAAATATCAGCATCCGTCTTGTTGACGAAAGATGTGAGAGGAGGAGAGCATAAAAACAGACTCTGAGTCTCTGATGATGGGAGAGAAGAGATGGAATATGAAGCTAAAGCTAACAGTTATGGGCCCAATCAATTATAACTTTGTAGTCCCCAAAAATGTCGATGTTTGACAGACCGATCGAAGAGGCCCAAAATAGTGTGTCCCATAATGCCAGAAGCTCACATTAACGAATAAGATTGTGATTTTTCTTTGATAGGGTTTGAGATTTCTAAATTTTAACTATAGAAAAACCACCTAAATGACTCAACCAGAATTGACATTCTAGATCTATTCACATAATTTTTATTTTTTTTTATATCACATATCTGAACCAAAACATACCAGTTAAGCATCGTTTACTTTGTCTTTAAATATGCCTTAATCCATGTCGAGCCATGTTTGAGAGCCCATTCTACGTAGCAGGACCAGAGTTCAACTTGTGACTCAATTAATGTTACATATGAAGACTACCTTGTTCACTGAAATTCCACAAGTTCGTGTGATGGGTATGAAGACTACCTTGTTCACTGAAATTCCACAAGTTCGTGTGATGGGTGTGTATGGAATGGATTGAGTTGAAAAGACATTGTTGCTGAAAATAGTCTACAACACCTACAAAGTTACTTTATACTTGATATTGTGATTTGGGTTACAGTTTCTCAAAATTGTTTAAAAAATTAACTTAAATAAATTTACTATGTATACCATTTCATCTATATCTCTTTTTTCCCTCAGCAATTTTGAGAGACTGACCAAATCACATTATCAAACACATCAATAGCTTTGTAGTTATTGTAGACTATTTCAAGCAACAAGATTTTTCCAACTCGACCACTTCATGAACACCACTCACGCGAACGGGATTGTAGAACGTCTAGACTTGCCACAGGTTGAAGAAGAATTACCGTCTCCTGCTGCAACTACACTGCCACTTCACACACACCAGTCCCCCGAACTTGTAGAGCGTCTAAACTTGCCACTGGTTGAGAATGATTATCGTCTCCTGCAACTCGACTCATGAGAGAATTTCGTGAAAAATCGTTGTGAAGGTCTCCGAGCCCATCAAATCTTTGTCATATCACATTTTAGGGTTACCCAAAAGGCAATCCAGAAACCGTTGCTCTACTTGGAAATGATCCGCCTAACATTTCCTGAGATCAGGAGTTCTCTGCGCATGTCAAAAGCCATTGCAGTTATTCGTGAAAGCATGAACTTATATTGCAGTAGCTGCTGTTCAACCATCCAAATGTCCTCCTTTCTCATGTTGGCGCTACTGACAAAAGGAGACAAACACTAATAAAATATCTGCAAATCAGGAATCAATGGGCGATGAATGATTTACGTTTTTGAATCTGGTAAAGGCACTTTTCTTTCTTTGACAGCGACATCTCTAATTAAAGTCAGGAATCACGTGAAGCGTGATTCATGGCCGGTCCACTTTTCTCACCGACCAAGAGAAGTCGGTGCCACGTGGTTCCATTCAATGTCATAATCTTGAAAACTCAAAGCAACGCATTACACAACGCAGTAGTCTATAACGCAACTTTTTGAAAGCCTTTCCGGCGGATTTTTCCGGTCAAAATCCGGCAGCAATTCATTGGAATCCCAAGTTTGATAGCTAGTTTCTGCACAATCAATGGCTCCCAGGGTTTTCCAGGGCGCTGAATCCAAATATGCAGTTAAAAAACCATTTTAACTGCTAATCAAGATTTAACCTCATTTCTTCGGCCGGATTCCGTCACCGGAATCTCCAAAAAGTCGCATTATAGACAACTCCTTACACAACTGTTCATTTTAAATTATCAGATATAGGAAATCAAAGCAATTCATTATTAAAGAGATTAAATTTAAATTTTGAAATCTAAAAGTAATACCATATCATTTGATTAAGGAGACCACAAATGGTAGATTAATAAGTGGTAAAATATTTTTTATTAATATTATAAAATTGCACGAACTGAAAATTGATAAGGAAGTTAATACATTTGAATATTAAATATTAATACTAATACAATATTAATATTAACTATTAATACTAATACTAAATATTAATATTAATGGAATACAATAATATTAATGTGAAATAGCGAGAATATAATATATTTAAATTAAATCAGGAGAAACAAAAAAAAAAATATGGAAAAACACACGCACGCAACCAAAATATATTTTTTAAAATCAAATTTAAAATTATTAAAATTTGTATGAAGTTATTTTATTGAGTATATAGTATTATATTTAAAAACATAAATAGTGAGAAATAATGACAAAATAATATAATTGGTAGTTTTATTAATTAATAAAATATATTACATATAAACATCAGATAATAATACAATATATTAATAAGATAAATAAATTTTTATAAATTTAATTAAATCAAAATTTTAGTCAAATATAATTGTTGGGTTAATAAGTTGACTTTAATATATATTGATTAAATAAACAATTAATAGAATAATTAAGTCTATTTAAATAATATTAAAATTTTCCCTTTGCTCTTTCTGGTCAAACATAACTGTTTTTCTAGTTGTTAGGTTGCCCTGTCTCCGATTTAATCCTCTTCCTAGATCTGCTTCTTCATCGTGTCCCTGAAGATGAACCACACTTGTTGGTGTCTTGAAGATGAACCACACTTGTTAGTTCGAAACGCATCGACCAAAATTTTTAATGTGATTTCTTCCAAAAAAATAACATTTTATACATAAAGAATACAAGTCTTAAAATTGCTAATATCATCTTTAGATTATATTTGAGTTTGGCTTAATCAATAATTATAAATGAAATCAATTAAATCTCAGTATAGATTCATTTTAAGTATGGATCTAATATAAATTGAGAGGAATAAAATATTTTCACATGCAAATTCTTTTAGTAAAAATACAATGTGTTATTTTTTATTATTTAAATTGTATTTTTGAATGCTAAATAAAGTATATATAAGACTAAATAAAAGTTTTAATCATAAAAACTTTTTTTTTCCTATAATATACAGATATATATGAAATTCATTTCAACATAAATGATTTAACATAGATCTTCAAATAGTTTATCTAAATTTTTTGGTTAAAAATTTTTGAAAAATATAAGATTTACAATTACTTTATTCACACATTTTTATTATCACCAAATATAGTTTTCTATTTAAAACTATATATTTAATTTTTGTTTTTTTACTTAAAAAGACGATATATAATATAATATTTTTTGTTTTCAAATAAAAACATAATAATAAAGTTAATAAATTTTAAATAATAAAGTTAATAAATTTTTTAAATATAAAAATGAGAGTAATTCAAAATGTAATGGATCGAGACGCTCTCAATAATTATGCTCTAATACCAATATATTAATGGCAATATATCTATGGTAAAGAATGAAAGTTTCCCCTTGTATTTGTTATGAAAGTTTCCCCTTGTATTTGTTTAGGACCAAAATCCTACTTTTGTTCATATTACGGTATATGATAGCGTTTTTTTTTATTAGTTTTTTTAATTTCAATAGAGGAAAAAGAATCAGAAAAATTTTGTTATTTGAAATTTGATGTTCTCAAGAAATTAGACAACCTTTAAGGGAGGGTTTTCTAATTTTATTTCATTAAAAAATATTTATTTTGACTAAAAATTTCAATTTTGAAAAAAATATAAATTTTTTTTATAATTTCAATTAATACAAAAAAAACTTAAAGCATCAAATCACTAATACGAAGGTGTGTGAACAAGGTTTTCACTATTTTTCTTTTAAGCAAATGACAAGTGAAAAAAGTATAAAGGCCGGCAAAAATTATATTTTTAAAAACTATAAATTTATCTCTAGCTTAGATTAAAAGATGAATATAATCATTAGAAAAGTTATTAAAAAACTTATTTATAAAAGTTTGGATTTTGAATAGTTGATTTAAAGGTTTTTGGAAATTGGAAAGAAAAAAGGTTTGAATCTTATTTGTTTCCAAAAAAAATAGAATAATAATATTTTTCAAAACAAAATTAAAAAATACTATAATTTTGAAAATTGAAAAGATATGATGGATATAAGTTCACAAAGTGTAGAGTAGATGGTGATAGGGTGTTTTGTTAAGGCACTTTATGGTGTAAAGGTCGTCAATTTGAAACTTTGTGACCAAAAATCTAGCCATGCTAAGTGCTAGTGTAACTCAAGCCAGTTGTGAGCCTTGAGTGATTTTGATAGCTTCGATGCCTTTGGACCACGACTATTCAAGCCACAGGTTAGACATGCCAGACATCTTAGGACTCACATTAGCTAGCAAACAAAAAAAGAAAAGAAAAGTCATGGTGGACATGGAAGATAGACTAGAACCCCCCATAATGAAAAACCATTCCCCTTTAAAGAAATTCCTTGAATGCATTTTTAAACTTTTTCCTTGGAGTAGATATAAATTGGAAGGAGACATTAGGATAATTTTGAGGTCAAAAAATAGGCCTCAAAATAGAAAATGTACTAACAAAATTAACTTTAAAAGAACCAAGAGGAATAAAATGATGATGTCATCCCCGAGGGAAAATATTTTGGAGGGAAAAGAAGCAAGCTACTTTTTTTAATTCTAATTTTGACTTATCCCCTTGTAGATACACTCAAATGTCAAGAGTAGGAACCCATTTGATACATATTCCACATCCAATGAGTACCCACTCTGCATACTTCTCAGTAGATCCACATCGAAAAAGATTGAAAATACCACATTTTGAATTTTCGATATTTTTCTATATGGATCTACTCGGAAGTGTGAAAAGTGGGTGCTCATTGGATGTAGAATTTAATTCTAAATCCAACAGATGTCTACTCTTGACAATTGAGTGAATCTACAAATAGATAAATAAAAAATATAATAGAAAAAGTAGTTTGCTTTGTTTTCTCTAAAAACTCATAAGCCTTGTTTTATTATTTCATTATTTTCCTTAGGAGACCCATTTTAGACATCAAAATTCCCTTATGTTGAGTCTCCTTGATATTAATTCATACCTATCCATTCAATTTTAATCAACTTACTATAGATTTCCTCCTCCGACCAGTCGACGTTAAATGTTTTAAGAGACTAGAAGGTTTGATATTTTGTTTTTTCATTGGAAGAAAAATAACACTTTGATTTGAGAAACCAATGGCTTCTACCAATCTTTGCTTTGGTTCACCTATGTCATCAAGGAATTCAAGACCAAAATTTTTTATAACCTCTTACCTATCCTTTGAGAGCCTCCTTTATTGTTATATTAGGTTGGAATCAGTTCTAGGAGCTCCACCTCTATTGATCTATCTTTTTCTAACTTTGTATTTGAAATATGTAGCTTCATTATATAAGTCAACATTCAACTCGTAGGCCTCTTCTCTAGAAATAGGTAAAGTTAAGATTGCCCCTATAACAATCTTCTCCTCTTTAACAAAATGTTGATAAAAAAAACCTTTGAGAAAACCTATTCATCCTCATAAACACCATAGTATTTATAACTAAGATAGTTAGGCCGAATTCCTTGAAGATGAACTTGGTTCAAATATGAATCCAAAATGAGAGGTGTTAGAAACTCAAAAAAGAAACAAAATTTCTACTTCCCATTATAACTCCACTAGAGTGCAACAATTATGTCAGTAGACATAAAATCCTAGTGACGAACAAGTTAGCTTTAGAACAATTTCCAGCATATAGGCTAGGTCGATGGTTTCTGATATCAAAATAATATTCAACTAGTGAACTTCTACTTATCTAACGATCAAAAGCCTTTTTGGATGACTTCCTAGAACACTCAAATTGATAGATAGAATTATCTTTTAAGAACATTTTGGGGAATTAATTCCCTGCTCCAAGGATCCCCTCTAGGGTTTTTTCTCCCCTTATTTAATATCTTCCATATCTTTGTGTTGAGCAGGTCTTAGGAATAATTTTCTCCTTACTAAACCCAATGTCATTCTAGAATTGGTTCTTATTCCAAATCCCCCGGACAATTGTTAGCTTCCTTCCCCATTATGCCTTTCTTAGATTACAAAATACCCTCCACTTTCATTCAAATAATTCCCACTCAGACAAATGGGACTCAATCTCGTCCACCGTCCTTACAATATGGGGATGAATGCCCAAAAAGAAAGAGAAAAAACACATGTTTTCCTCCCCATAATTCTCAAGAAGGGTTGAAATTAGAGGTCTAGTTCATGGAATTTCAAGAGATAATTAAATCCTCCTTTAAAACAACCCATACTTGGATGAACGAGAATGTAAAGAAATTTCACATCGTTACTTGCCGACATTGGTGGATCCTCCTAGTTTTAAAATATGAATACTAACTAACCCTAGGCCAAAATATGGAACCTGGATCATAACCTAGAATAAGGCTCCAACATGCTTGAATTTGGTGATTTAGACTCATACCAAAGGCATACCTATTCTAAAATATTTAAATCAAGACCAAGCCCATAAAATGTGTGGTTTGTTCCAATGTAATGTCCTTGCCCAAAGTTAATTTTAACTTGGAGCTTCGTCTTTTCAATTTTTTCCTCTTCCCTTTTCACTTGTGATTAGCTTCTAGGACTTGATACTCTTTACCCTTTGGAACACCAGAAAAAGACTCTAAGTCTAGGCTCTTTGCCACAAACAGAATCCTAAATACAAGTCTTTTATCTAACAATCCTTAAGAATTCTTTATTTACTTTTCAAGTAGGATGACATTGCTATCCCATCTAACGGTATGGATTAGGGCATATTTTTGTTGGAATTCAAAATATAAAAGAATTTATTCTTTGGACAAATTTTATTCAAAATTTTATTGTAGGTATCTTCAAAAATTTTAAAAACTTTCATATCACATCTATGCGAATAAGATTATGATTTTGCTTTGATAAAATTTGACATTTTAAATTTCAAGCTAAAAAATAAGCTTGAAAAGTAGGAAAATGATCTAGATTGTGTCATTATATTTTTATCATCAATCTTGGTGCATTTGGAGTGGAAAAGTGGAGGAATCATCTGACAAGACCGTTTTTACGGTGGGACCTAGTTTGGTGAAACAAGGTCTGAAACCTTCCAGGAGCATTTTGAGGTATCAAACGACATTTTTTGGGGGTCAAAATTTACCTATATCGTACCACACATTTTCATGTTGTTTTACACATAGATATGTTTCCAATGACACAATCAACGTGTTAATTGAAGTCTGTATGCAAAAGTTATGCACTCAGAAGTTAAGCTTCTTGTTTTCACACTTATAATTCGGGAGTATGTCCCGTTAACCCCCATTATTCATGGAAAAGAGACTATCCATGTGATTGGGATGTAAAAAAACTCTGCAAGAATCTATATTGTAACTCTAGTTAAGAGTTTGATATAGTCAAACTTAACCACTAGGAGGCTATCAGATTGCGTTATAACTAGGCCACTAGGAGGAAGGGGCATTCCACTTTTGAAAGAATTTTGTTCCATAGATGAACAAAGATAGACAGAAGAGATAGGAGGTAGAACACAAACAAAGGATTTGTGCACTGTATCATCCCACAGACCACATGCATTACTTCTTTATATCTACAACCTTATTTTCCAGTCAGAGAAAGAGAGTGAAGCAACCTCACTTTCTAGCTGGGTTTTCTCCCGAAAGGGTTTTCCAAAGCATATTTTGTGTCTTATATGTGTGTGAGAGAGCTTATTTTGTCATTATCTATTTTTTTTGCATAATTTCCATTCACATGGATGCACTAATTGCAATTAAATTTACAGATTTAGAGGTTTAAAAAAATTGTAATAGTGTAGAAATTCAGAATTTTAATATATCATTATCAGATCTATTATGACAAACTATCTAATAGAATATCCATGGTATTTTACGCATAAAAGAACCACTTAAATGAATCAACCAAAATTAACATTCTAGATCTATTCAGATAATTTAAAAACCTTTAAATCACATCTCTGAACCAAAAAAAAAATAACAAATATGCATTGTTTTGCTTAGCCTTTTACTACACCTTAATCCATCTCGAAGATAGATATGGCCATGTTTGAGAGCCCATTCTACGTCATAGGACTAGATTTCCACTTGTGACTTCATTGATGTTGCATTTGAACATTAGTTTGTTTATTGAAACTCCACAAGTTCATGTGATTCATTTGTATGGAATGGCTAGAGTTGGAAAGACATATTTGATCAAGATAATATACAACACCTACAAATTTACTGATTTATACATGATATTTTGATTTGGTTGATAGTTTCCTAAAATTGTTTAATGAATCAACTTAGACATATAATTAAATAGAGAATCAACTTAGATATAGAATGGAAAATTTCTATGTATACAATTTCATCTAAATCTAAATTGATTTTCACCTCAACAATCTTGACAGATTGTGACCAAATCACAACATCAAAGACATCAATAACTTTGTAGTTATTATAGATTACTTTAAGAAACAATATTTCTCCAACTCAACCATTTCATACACACCACTCATGTGAACGTGTAGAGGGTCTACTAAGTGTTAGTTTTCTAGTAGCATACAAGACTAGAACAAATTTCAAATTGATGACTACTTCCAATGATAGAATTTGACTTCCTTTAAAACATTCCAATCATTAAGCAGTTTTACTTGAAAATTTGAACCATTAACAATAGAGCAACAATAGAGATCACAGTAAAGCATTAAGATAGGAGACACCAAAAATTTTGGTCAACGAATAGGGAAAAACCCCAAAGGGAAAACCAAACAACCTTCCCTTATGAGAGATTGTCAAATTTAGTCCAATTTGTACATAAATCAAAATAAAATATCTTTGAAAAGAGAAATAGACAAGAATCAACCATAATGATGACCTCCCACAAGTTCCAAATCAGCTCTCTAACAACCTTCACATATCCATAGAGATATGTGCCACATACCCTCACATATGTTACAGAGAAAATGAGCCACAAGTCCGCATAATTCCATATAGATATAGTGCCTCAGGCTTGCGTTGTTCCACTTAAGAGATATACCACAAATTCACACTTAACCATAGAAGATATATGCCTCAAATCTGCATAGGTTCCACAGATAATCTGTATCATTCTTCACATATGTTCCACATATAATGTTCCTCATACTTTGCATATGTTCCATAGAGATTAGGAGCCTTAGACAACTTGTATTAGCCTCAAATAAGATGATTTGAAATATGCCTTGAAGGAGAGAAAATATGCACCATATATAGTCATTTGACCATGTGAATAGGTGTGTCTCTTGGGTAAGAGGACTTGATCTTGGAGGAGTTGACTTGAGCACTTGTAAGGGTAATAAAGCAATAAATATAAATTCAAATCTCATTTTCCTTTTCAAGTACATGAAAAATGCCTTTTACAAATTTATTTTGACAAATACATGATCATGCTTGAATAATAAATTTCTATTTTGAAAATACTGACTGGGGCTATAATTTTCAATACTCCTCCTAGCTAGGGAGGTATTTTTCATTCTCTCTCAAGATCAATCTCCTCAACCAATCAAATAGCCTCTTGAAAAATGACTTGAGGGAGATATCATATGTACAAGTCTCATCATAATGAAAGGTTCATAACATCAAGTTCATCTCATAAGCCAAAACCAATGGCATCAAGGTCAGAACCCAACTGACCATGGGATCAATCAACATCGTTCATGAGGCCAAACTCTCTAACCATATCAAATGATTTTTTAGTCAATCTCAATGACCCAAGAGAGTAATCAAATTCAATATCTCTAACCATCTCACTGGTCTCTTAGTCAAAATCAATGACCTAAGAGAGAGAACACAACATAAATCTCCCCAACCAGTCTATTGGTCTCTCAGTTAAACACAATTACTTAAGGGAGTATTCAATATTAAACTCTCCAACCATGCCAACAGTCTCTTGGTCAAACCCAATGATCTAAGAGAGTGTACAAGGTCTATCTCCCCAACCATAAAAAAGGGTCTCTTGGTCAAGCTCAATGACCTAAAGGAGGAATCCCTGTATTAATATCAAAATCCCTTACTATATAGTCTCTCAGTCCACGACCTAAGGGGGGAATATTGATCTCAATATCAAAAGGCTCAATCTCCCTGACCATATGGTATCTTAGTCAAATGTGATGACCCAAGGAAGAGTACTCAAAATAAACACTACTAACCAAGCCTATCGGTCTCTCGGTTAAACACAATGACCAAAGGGAAAACTCGAAGTCTCATAACCAACCTCCCCAACCACAAGGTTTCTCTATCAAAATCAATGACCTAAGGGAGTAACCAGAACAATCTTCCCAACCATAAACC